>QKMX01347070.1:8755-22572 GCA_003401595.1 Venustaconcha ellipsiformis | reverse complement strand
TATATATATATACATACATGTCATGAAATCTACTTTAAAGCCTGGTAAAACAGAGAGTGGCATGATTCACCTTATCAAGCCTGCATGGAATAACAGAAAGAATAAGAGAGGAAAACTGTACCTCATTTTTTGATTCATGTGTGGCTCTACAGAATTTTTTTACTCAAACATAATGTAGATTATATTCATCTTAAATAAAAAGGAGTTTCAAGAGATATGTGAATTCAGGAAGGAAGTAACAGTTGCAGACTGTTTACCCCCTCATTTCACGATATGTAATCCTTCAAACAAAGAAGTGTTGATTTCAACAACAATGTGTAGTACTACCTTTGCTTCTAGTTTTGCAATAAAATCATTCTACCATAACAATTATGTCAAATAAAAACTATGTCAGAACACATGAACATACAAAAATAAGCTGAACCTAGCTACATTTCATGAAGAGGTGTATTGCTTTTCCTGTTACAGCTAACTGCATAAACCTTTGATCAAATCATTTGTGGTTTGAGTAGAAATCTGTAAATGTTGCATGTCACAACCAAATATTTCTGTTCTGACAATCTATTTACACTCATGTGTATAATCTGTAATGCTGTAAGGCACTGACAATAGTCTGTCTAAAAAAAAACAAAATGTTAAATGAAAACTGAACAAAGTCCTTGTGTGCCTTTGGTTGTCTAAAACCCCAAAATGTCAAATGAACACTGAACAAAGTCCTTGTGTGCCTTTGGTTGTCTAAAACCCCAAAATGTCAAATGAACACTGAACAAAGTCCTTGTGTGCCTTTGGTTGTCTAAAACCCCAAATGTCAAATGAACACTAAACAAAGTCCTTGTGTGCCTTACACTCCATGTCAGTAATAGTCAAACTGTACACATGAGTGCAAATAAATTTTGACTTGAACAATTAACAATGTACACCAAACATCTCTCCCATTATTGATGGTCTAAGACAATTCCATGTGTCTTAATATAATTTTTTATATTTCTGCTTTGAAATTGATATTTTCTCTGTAGATCATCATCACGCTCAAGAAGCTTTCACTTTTGCAGTTTGGGATAATTAAGATTTTTACTTTTCTTTGGACATGAATGTGTAAAACTGCAAAAGTGCATATTCTGAGACAAAACTGCAAATAAACTAAAATCGTTGGGGTTGATAGGTCTACAGTTGTTACCTGATCTCCTGAGCCCTGCAGCAAGTAGTTCTGGGTACTGTAGAGGGAGCTGTACTGTGTCCAGGATCTCCTTTTTGATATCTGTCAATCCACCAACATCACCCCATCTCACATTTGGAATCTGAAACATGCAAATGATGAAAAAAATGTTTTTAAATGTTATTCACACTTTGATCAACAGATGTTTGAAAACACTGTTCTTTCATATGTGCACAAAGCACATAACTTCTATGCTAACTGCTGGGTTACTAACATGTTCCAGGAGGATAAATGTAAACTTTATTTGATTAAAAATACTTACACTTTTATAGTTACATAATGAAACAATAATGAAGTCAACCTTCTCTTGTGATAAATATTTGTATGAGTAAATCTGATTATCACATGAATGCATCCTCACTGCACACTTTGCATGCACACATGCATGTTCCCTCACTTCACACATGCATGCATCCTCATTTCACACATGCTTGTATCCTCATTTCACACATGCATGTACCCTCATTGCACACATACATGCATCCTCATTGCACACATACATGCACCCTCATTGTACACATGCATGCATCCTCATTACACACAGCCATGCATCCTGACTGTACACATGTATAACAAGAAAGAAATCATTTTATCTAAATAAAGCTTTTCTTGACTATGTTAATGATCAGTTTGTTTTAATTGTAACAAAACAATTTGGCAAGTTTCTCATTGATTACACTAAATACTTCATTTTGGATGACAAAGACCACCACAATAAAACTGTCAACCACATGGTGTCACCATACCAACGTTTTGAAAGTGACTACCATAGATTTGATGAGACAGGTCATGATGGATGGAAATGGGCAATACTCTATGACAACTTAACTGAAGGGAAGGAAGTTAAGGTACATACAAAATCTAATAAAGATATAAACTGTACTGTTGTACCTTTGGAGCCCCAATGGTATCTGAGTGGGCATTCTGTATATCATCCAGGGCCTTGTTGAAATCCTGCTGCTCCACAACAATCCCAGCAGTCAGCAAATCTTCCTCTTCCTTAGGGTTGGGCTGCACCTTGCCTCCACAGCTGAAAATGTTATTGTAAATATAGACCAGTGGAATAACATAACAATATACATGCAAGTGGTGTAATGATACTGACACATTAAAAACACCATGACATGGACCAGGGGAATAACATAACATTATACATGCAAGTGGTGTAATGATAATGACACACATTAAAAACACCATGACATGGACCAGAGGAGTAAAATAACATTCCACATACAGGTGGTCAATGATATAGACACACATTAAAAACACAATGACATGGAACAGAGGAACAAAATAACATTACATATAAAAGTGGTTAATGATATTGACAGACATTTTAAAGACCATGACACAGACCAGAGGAGCAAAACATCATTACATATACATATTGTATTTGATGATCTGAGGACATTAATGGTGGTTTTAATGGCACAAACTGAGTTTTATGTACCACCAGTAATACCAATATTTGTTACATTAAATTGCCAATAACATTCTAAAATCTTCATACAAAAAACCCAAATTATTATACCCATTTTATATCATGTTTGGTTTTTAAAAAAAATCATCAAAATCATAAAGCTCCACAACGCAAATTCAAAATTCAAAGTTATGATGATAAAACTATCTCAAAAGTTTCAAACTGCATATCATACATTTTACTTATGAAATGTTGGCATTTGATAGAGAATAAGAACATCACAACTGTAGATTTTTGTACGTACCAAAGTTTGCATAGTCGATGGAATGCTTCTCTCTTTGCATGGGCAATCAAAGCAGCCATGTCACCAAGGACAAAGCCCTGTCACAAAAAAAATTAACAGTTATTGTAAAATGTTTGACATGGAAACTTTGTAAAAAAAAATAGTCCTAGCTTCACAAATATGTAATTTGTTTCTGGGATGGATGCATGAAATCAGGACGAAGAACACAACGCCTTTTAATGCTATAAAACACAAATAGCAACCCTGTCTTGAAATAAAAGCTTCAACTCAAATAATGGAACACATCATTCAATTTAGTGAGTAAATGAACAGTCCATATCAGATATGAAGCTCAAGGCTTACAGTCACCTTATGCAAAGTAGTCTGTGTGGCTCATCATAACATGGGTTCATGATGACAATGTAGATAAAAGAGATAAATGATGTTTGCTGAACACTTACAGTCATTCCCTAGGCCAGTAAGAATATATCAGTTGACACATTTACTGAATGCTTGCAGCTATTCACTGGGTTAATGATGATATGATGTTTACTTAACACTTGCAGCTGTTCTCTGGATTACTGGATCACTAATTGCATAGTGATGTATAGTTAACAACTGCAGCTGTTCTCTGGATTAATGAGTTCATGGTAATGTTTACTCAACTACTTCAGCTGTTCTCTGAATTACTGATGCATAGTGATAATTACTGACCTTCAGCTGTTCTCTGGATTACCAGTGGCATGGTGAAGTTGAACTGAACACTTACTGTTGTTCTCTGGGTTACTGATAGTACAATGATGTTTGCTGAACATTTGCAGCCATTCTCTGTGATTCTGATGATATGATGTTGCTTACTGAACACTCACAGCTGCTATCTGGACTAATGATTGTATGATGATCCTTACTGATCACTTGCACCTGTTCTCTGGGCTACTGACTGTGACTGCTGAGTGCTTCATGAAGACTTTAGCATGGGTCCGGGGTTATTGATAATATGTATACTGAATACTTAAGCTGGTCTATGGATATATAAAAATGTGTTCTAAATACTGTAGATGTTTACTGAACACATACAACTGTTCTCTCATTTATAACCAATATATTCTGGGCTTTTAGGTTACAAAGAGATCAACTTAAACACTTACAGAACTTACACACTTACAGATGTCTCTTTGGGCCTATGAAGAATGATAATATATTTAAGTCATTAACCCCTGGCAACCCATTTAGGTATCAGGAGGTAGTACCCTACTTCCAAGCTCTGTAGTGTCAAGGTCATTTAAGATACACTAAAGTGGGTTGTATTACAGAAAGGCAGACAGATGTAACTCTACAACAGTACTAAGTAATCTGGACTTTCTAGCCACATTACAAAATGCGGAGGGTAAAACGTATTTTTTAGACCCGATTTTTTTTACAAACAAAATTAGCTTGTGGTCAGAATCCGATTTTGTGTCTGGATTTTATACTTTTTGGCTTCAGATTTAAGGCAGACCAGTCTGAACTGCACACAAACAGAAGAACCTTTGCAAAAAGAGGGATAAGATTGGGATTTGGAGTAAACAGGGGCCAGGACACGAAAATGATGGGTCCAATGAGCAAAAACAAAAAAGGAAAATAAAAAAGAACTCCAACTTTCACCATACTGTATATGTGCAAGCCAAATATCCAATGAAAAACAACATTTCTAACACAACTAGGATGCAGGCTAAACTAAAATCTCTTGCAAGCCAATTTTTTTAAATGTAGTCAGAAGTAGTCCCCAAAATGTGGTTCCTACTCACATTTCAGGAAAAATGATGAAAATCTCCAGGGGTTAATGAGTTGTCATGATTACGCATAGTATGAAGATATTTATTGAAAATTTGTGTTTGTTATACAGACTATTTTGGGTGTGGAGATGTGAAATGAACATCTACAAATATTCTCTGGGCTATTTTGTTTATGGAAACATTTACTGAACAGTTAGCTGTCCTCTGGAATATTTAGATTACGGATATTATTACTGAACACTTACAGCTGTTCTATGATCTATGTATAGAACAGATACTGAATGAACAGTTAAAACCGTTCTGTGAACTACACTGAGATTTGAGATGTTTAATAAACATGTACAGCTGTTGTCATAATAATGTATAGTATTTATAATGAAAACTCACAGCTAAAAGAGAAATGAGATTTTTATGAACACTTACAACTGTTCTTTAGGCTATGTAGATCCTGGATATATTTACTTGACTCTTTCAGCTGTCATATGTGATATGTAGAGTATGAAGGTATATAATGAACACTTGGACATGTTCCGTAGAGATATACACTGAACACATACAGCTGTTCTCTAGACTAGGATATATATTATAGTATTTAAATATTACTTGATATTTACAGTGTAGAGTATGTAATATTTACATAACTCAGCTGTTTAGAGTATGGAGACATTTACTGAACATTTACATCTGAACTGTAGGCTATGTAAAGCATGAAGAGATTTACTTACAGCTGTTCTCTGGGCTATGTATGGTATTGAGATGTTTCCTGAGTACTGTACATTCTGTAACAAACCCTGTATCATTTCCCCTCTCTCCATCTCATCCGGGGCCTACAAGAATAACAGTCAGTTTTACAACTTAGTTATCACAGAAATCTGTGATGGCAATAAATATGTTAGGACACCAGAATGCTGGATTTTTTTAACTGAATCCAATCTAACTCTCCACTAAATAGTTAAAAACTGTAATGAATAAAAAATAGGAATAAAACAGACTGATTACAAAACAAGAATGTAAATTATCAAATTTATTTCCCAAGAAAAACAAAAGTAAAAATGTAGTAAGAACATATGGTATTTGCAAATTAAATCCCAAATAATCTCAAAATTAATGACAAGTCCTAATAAATAAAGTTCTGAATAATCTTTAGTGGTATTCTAAAAACATATTCAACACTATAAGTGTTGATATGCCTTTAGTGGCTGGTAGTCTCTAATGTACTAATGTACCAATGGCTTGAACTGTATTAATGTGCCAACAGTCTTTTGTTAAATCACAGTAATATCTAATGTTTCTTTATCTGAATTTACTATGTCAATTTCCAAAAATAATTTGGAACACTTTGCATTTACAGAGAATAATAAATAATTTCACCCAAATCAAAATCTGAATAAACAATACAAATGATTTTGGCTGAGATGTTACCACAGGAAAAAATAATTTTTCCAGTAAACAAGATTTTATAAAAATATGAAGACAAAAGAATAACCCAGACAAGGGCAAAACTTCATTCTAGAAAAATCTTAGTTATAATTAGAAGGTCTGTTACTAATATTATAATGAAGAACATGGTAAACACAATATTTTTGACTCAGACTATCATAAATATGTTTACTTTTATTGACAATAATCCTAATATTAAACCCACTCTCAGAGAAAATATTTTATGCATTACTTGTTTACAGAATGATTTTGGTCAGGGAAACAATGAACTTGATTTTAGACAAAGTCAGCTACAAGACACAATTTTACATAACCCACAGCATACAAGAAATAAAAAAAAATCTAATTAACAATACAAATTAAATATATAAAATGAAATGAAAAGATATAATATAATTATGATTGACGTGCATGAAGTTTTAATAGCTATCTTTACTAATTACTTCTATTACAGATATTCAGTAAACAATTAAAGTAAGCCCTATCACCAGAACAGCCTTAGACTCAGGGCTAAGTCCTATCACCAAAACAGTCACAGTATCAAAGCTAAGTCCTATCAACAGAACAGACTCAACCTCATGTATAAGTCCTATCATCCTAAGAGTCTTAGCCTCAGGTCTAAGTCCTATCATCAGAAGAGTCTTAACTTCAGGTCTAAGTCCTATCAACAGAACAGACATAGCCTCATGTCTAAGTCCTATCATCAGAAGAGTCTTAGCCTCAGGTTCAAGTCCCATCATCAAAAGGGTCTTAGCTTCAGGTCTAAGTCCTATCAACAGAACAGACTTAGCCTCATGTCTAAGTCCTATCATCAGAAGAGTCTTAGCCTCAGGTTTAAGTCCTATCATCAGAAGAGTCTTAGCTTCAGGTCTAAGTCCTATCATCAGAAGAGTCTTAGCCTCAGGTCTAAGTCCTATAATCACAAGAGTCTTAGGCTTAAGCAGTGATAACAATAATTTTGTGAAAGCTGCATCATAAAGTGGTTGCCATTTTGAAATCAGCATAACATCATTTATGACCAGCTGCATAATGTTTTAGTAAAAGCACCACAACAATATAACCATCTGTTCAGGTGAAGTAGTCATATGAAGATTTCTAGTTAGCCATTTGGAGGTTATTGGCCACTAAGGCAGCCATTTTGGAGGTTAAATCAACTTTAGTTTAATATATGACCAAATAAAAATTTAAGGATGTGTTTATGCAAAAAAAGCCCATGTTTATGTGACCATCTGTTCAGGAATAGTTGTCATAACAAGATATTCTCAAAGGTGACCATAGTGGGATTTTACATTGGCATCGTTTTCATTCAGGACCAACCACATGTCTTAAAAAAATTTTTAATCAAAACCCCAATGTTGATATGCCCATCCATTCTGAGGAAGTAGCAATAACACGATGTCAAGAGAGCCATCATGGCAACAATGAGTGATGTCAAACTGGCACAATTTTTATTTATGACCATATAAATCTTATGACAAGTCTTTTATCTTTCACGTTATGGCCATCAGTGTAGGAGCAGTAGCAAATTCAAGATTTTCAAGATGGCCAGGATTGTAACCAAGTGTGATGACAGAACAGCAACATTTTCATTTTCAAACTATCAACATTGAAAAAGTCTTTCAGTAAAACCGCAATGTTGATGTAACCATAAATTCCGGAATAACATGATTTTCAAGAAAACTAGTTTTGACATATTCAATGTTCAAGAGGCACCATCTTCACTAAGGAAAAACTAGAACATGGGATGCATGTGTGTGTAAAGCTTCATGGCAATCCACAATAGTAATTTAGGAGTAGCATAACAAATTCATGCTAAATGACAGACAGTGCATGACAGGTGACAGACTGACATCAGAAATGTAACCATTTTAACTTGCTTAAACATGCAAGTCTGTTGAATATGTGGCTCAGATCAATACATGGATGTGTTTTCTGATTGTACCTCTATTTTCAGCTCATGAAGGAATGCCTCCTGCATGTCCTTGGTCAGTTCTTTTGGCGTGTGTGTTGTGGCCACCACTATTACAGGGTATGTCTGAAGTTCCTTCTTTAACTGAAGGACATAATTATGGAAACTACTGGCAACTCTTGGATCTGCAAGATACCAGCCTAGAGTACATATACTTGCATTACTAATTATTATGCATGCTGAAATAGCATCAAATATTACTTGCATATGCTTTTATATATCTAATATATTAATATAATTGACACAAAATCCTAAAAATATTTGAGTGAAACAAAATTAGAAAATTAAAAGATAAGTCAACTTTCACTTTAAAAAAATCTTTTATATCCATAAATCAATAAATTATTCAGCAGGCATTTAAAAATATTCTTTTAAATACATGTATACTCATCAGGTATTACAGGATTTACCTCCCTTACTGGAATTACTTCTGAATAATGCACCAGCACATATGAAAAGCAAATGCATGTCTTCAAAATATATAGACCTTCATTTGCCAGTTCATAATGCATTGGCTGGCAGATCAAGCTCTATGTTGGTCAGAATGAACAGTGTAGGCCCAGACCAGGGTCTTGTAATCTCAAAACTCTGTGGACACAAAACTCAATCTCTGGCTTAAAACATACTTCAACTGAAAATGGATACTTGTAGTAAGTCTGTGTATTTGAAATTAAAACTATTAGTAGAGTAACCTGAATTAAAAATAACCAGTAACTTTCTGATTCTAATATCTTCTTATTAAAGGTACAGAAAGTCAAAGTTTTGGGACTCTGACCTTGGACATGAGTTTCTTGCTCAAAAATATTTGAGAATAAAGGACAGACTGGAGATAATAAAACATACAAAATAAGTTTCCATTAATAGCCAATCAGAATCATTCATTGGTCAAAAGAAAATTTCAAGCTCCAACTGAAGCTAAGGAATTGCATTATTTAAGCCTAGATCTGCTGGTACATTTCACACATGCTGATCAGGACCTACTCTTTTTGCAGTTTGGATGCATGGTACAAATGGATAAACATCATAGTTTTCTGAGCTTAAAGTTAACAAAAATAAGGTAAAATCTGCACTGCTCTGTGACATTTGGGAACAAATTTAAAATCAAGAAATCTTGACCAAAAAATGCTGAATAATCAAATTTTATTGCTAATTTTTTATTACATATTATATGACATTTATATTTTTGAACTATGTACTTACCCTCCGTATTCCCATCTCTATCCCGACCAAGAGCATGGACATTCAGTAATAAAAGGATACATGGAGAGGACAGACCAGCTAAATGAGAAAAACATATATTATATTAAAATGTAATAGATAAATAATACAACATAACAAATTACAACCCAAGATAAACAGAGGATCTTTCATTGGTGTTCATTTCATATTAAATTTAAACAAGTTCAAACGAACTGAATATAATCTGAACAAGGCATGTACTGCAAATGGCATACTGCATTAACTGAATACCAGCACAAAGTCACAATCCACACGGTACTTACAACAATTGACATCATTGTTTCCCTTTACCCTCAGAGGCACCCCAATTTTCAATATGACCTCCATAATGACACCAAGGTTTGTTTAATATTCAATCTTACCCCCAATTCTGATACCAAGAAGATTTTTGATTTTCAACCTTGCATGCCTTGAAGATACAACATATGAACACTAGCACTACATCAGAATTCACAAGAAACTTACAGAAAATGGCATACTTTATTATATGAACGTGAGTTCTAGCTCAGAATTCACAGGGTATTTACAGCAAATGGCTTAAACACTTGTACTACTTCATGGAAGATCCCAATGATTTTTATTATATATTCCTCCCTCCAAGCCAATGTTCCCACCCCATATATCTAGATTTAACTGCCTAATATTCATTACATTTATTATGTGCCCCTGTGCTATGACTGCATATATAAACCTCAGCCAAATATATTAAAAAATGACAATGCAACCACAATTTTAATGTATTTGACCAATGACACCCTTCCAGAGGACAGGCACAAATCAATACCCATGTTTGCGATGATTATCACATGGGTAGCCTATGTACAAAGTTGACCCTATGCATGCAACCAGTATAGTGATGTCGATTACATATACCCGCATATAAATCAGATCCAACTGCAAAAACATCGACAATAATCAGCCATCAAATGTACACTGGCAGATCAGTGTCTATTGTTATACTGATCATTCCTAACAAACTGAACAGACCCAGATATTATGGCACATCATGCAACAGTAGATCTGAGTCTATGCAGTTTGCTGCTGAATACAACTTAGATACAAACAAGTAAATATTGTACTTAACTGTGTGGCTTTCTCAGAAAGTCAAAGTTTTGCATTTTAAAAATAATAATGTCATGTAATATTGGAAAATATACATAGAATCTTTATCTGAAATCAGCTGAAAGACTGGCATGAAATAAAATCTAAATAAATAGACAAATTGTATATATCTATCTGCAGGTTCAAGCTACACAAGAAAAAATGTCTGACAAAGTAACAATGCAGGTTTAACTATGTGAATAAAAGAAATGTACTATGCAAAGTAGCAAACTGTCTGTAAGCCATGATTCATTCACTCAGTGTAGACCCAATATAGTCCATTTTAATCATTTAACCAACTGCCACTCATTAGAATGAGTCAATTTCTCTATCTGATGTTGAATAAATGAGAGTCAGTCGCTGTTTGTAAGTCTGTCATTGGTACATTTTCAAACAGAATATAATGTTTGTAAGTCTGTCATGGGTACATTTACAAGGAGATTATAGTGTTGGTAAGTCTCTCAATGGTACATTTTACAACTTATTGTAGTGTTTGTAAGTCTACCATGGGTACATTTTCAAACAGTCTGCAGTGTTTGCAAGTCTGTTATTGGTTTATTTTCAAACAGATTATAGTGTTTGTAAGTCTGTCATGGGTATATTTTCAAACAGATTATAGTTTTAGTAAGTCTGTCGTTGGTTAATTTTTAAACATTGTAGTGTTTGTAAGTCTGTTGTGGATACATTTTCAAATAGATTGTAGTGTTTGTAAGTCTGTCATTTGGTACATTTTCAAACAGCTTATAGTGTTTGGAATTTTGTCATTGGTACAACAGATTATAGTGCCTGTAAGTCATTCGTGAGTACATTTTCAAACAGTTTACAGCATCTGTAAGTTTGTCACTGGTACATTTTCAAACTGATTAAAGTGTTTATAAATCTGTCATGGGTACATATTTAACAGATGAATCAAGGAAATGACTGTCCATCACCTGCCAAATCTTGTGACATTATGACTGTGAAAGATATTTCTTATTAACAGTAAATTCCAATGTGCTGTAGGATTGGTCGGTGGTCAGTAGAAAGTGGAGAAGTTAACAACTGGTACATTGAAGTAAATGATATCGTAGCTCAGCATAATTTAATTACATTAAGTATAGTTCAGATGAGTAAATCCAATGTTAAAATTTCCTACAACACTTCAATATCAAACACAGATACTGTAGCAAAGAAATATGATAGAAATGTGAAAAGGGAGACCTGCATTAAATACATTCTTCATTCTAGTCTCGGTAGCAGCTGATGTCTCTGCACACAGGCCATGGCAGTTAATCTGTAACACATGGACAGAAACTGTACAGACAGACAACATAAAGCAAATTCTGACATACTCAAGAAATCACCAAAGTTCAATTGTAATTAAGCCATTGCACATGTCAAGACAACAAGAAACTCAATCACCATGACCTAAGCTTTTCTCTTTTGACAGGCAATTTTTCTGTTCCAATAAAACATACATGCTCTTTATGTAACTGAAAGCAATACTATAAAGTCTTCAATTTTTTTGGATATGAAATATAACTTTATGGCTATTGCCACAGAAAGAAAAGTTAACAACTTAATGTTTGTTAATTTGGACAAAAAAAAAGAATATTCTTTTGTCCAATGGTAGCATTTTCTAAATGATGAAATAAAATTATGTAACCAATATATAGGATCTATTATAGGGGTTGATATAATCATTTGCAGATATGATGAACTAAAGTTTAGATGACATAACTCATCAACCAGCTGAAAATTCAATCATTGCTATGAAAAAGGTCCAATGTCAACAACTTGACTTATGTCTTTTTTCTTTTTTAATCATCTCTTCCTAAAATGCCCTCTACTCATAGTTGGTTTTCTAAATTAGAGATTACTCACAGGTTTGGGATATCAGAACTGTAATACATTTCACTTTGCACCTCTGTGGTCCTGAGTTAATTCCAGATGTCTGACATGTGCATGGTTCAGTGATCTATGGATTAAGGTCAAGTTCTTTGCTTTACGTACTCTTTCTGGTTATATTGCTTCTGTAAGGTTGTTATGAAACTTAAGTCATCTAAAGTTTAGTCAATCATATCTACAAATGAATATATCAACCCCTATACTGTATCCTATCTTATTTCCATTATCACAAATTGGAATCCAATACAGAACAAATGAAAAAGATCCAGACTGAGTATGGCAGCTCAGATGGACTTCATTGTGACATCATTGGTATAATGTAATGCTTGCTCACATGCTACATTTGTAATATCATTGAACCTGCACCCCATCACTGCAAGAAAAGAATTCCCAAAATTTTCCTCCTATTTAAAGATCCTTTAGATTTATAATACCAAAGGGAGGTAACACACTGAGAAATATGAAATAGGAACCAAGGTCAGTAGTTGTCTCCCAGTTCTAAGGTTCCCTCAAACACTAAAACATGCACATTACACTATCTCCTAAGCCCTCTTGAGTACATTGTTCAATTTGGGAGAATTTGTTGTGCAATTAGCATACCTTGATAAGTATCAGTGAAAAACAGACACAGCAAATTACAAAGCAAGCCAACTCTCTCCTGCCAAACTTACTTTCAAGGTATGTATGTTCAGCCTCCTGGCAACAGCAACCACCAGGGACATCTTACCACACCCTACAGGTCCTGAGATCAGAATTGCAGGCTGGACAGCTGATAGGGTCATGTCTCCTTTTCTGCAACACAAAACCAATATATTTTGCATGATTTATGTTGCTTTTAATGTAAAGAATGAAGGAAAGAAAGAGAGAAAGAAAGAACGAAAGAAAGAAAGAAGGATAAACAAAAAGATGAAGAGTTTGCCTCTGATCGCAATTTTCCAAAATAAAAACATGAATACTTTACCTCAAAAATGTTTACATAATTTCACACTAGAACTTCATATATACGTACACACAAAAAATAACTCTTGGATTCAATTAAATAAGGTTGATACTCAGTACAAGATTTTTGAAGAAAAAAAGCAAACTTGTAACCAATGTGACCTTGACCTTTCAATATCCTGAAAAGCTTTGGCATGTTTCCTTCTGAACTGAAGAAAATGATCCTCAATTACTGCATATACAATAAAAAGAAAAAGAGGCCCATGTCAGGCTAATAATGCTCAATTGATAACGACATACATCAGCTTGTGAAAGCAAAATTCAAAACAGTGAAATTGTAGATGAGAAAGAGATCCTTGATGCACTTATTTACTTTATTGGTTATTGATGTTGGTGTAATTTATTTTCTTTCTCACACCATATATATAGTTCATTTATTCGGTATTGGATGAATTACGTCATTATGTTGTCAAATGGAAATAAACTGTCCCATAGTGTACAGAATATTGTGCCATGTTAGTATGGAAAGTCCGTTAAGCATGAAAGGT
>QKMX01347061.1:6054-23925 GCA_003401595.1 Venustaconcha ellipsiformis | reverse complement strand
GTGTGTGTGTGAGAGAGAGAGAGAGAGAGAGAGAGAGTAGACTAAATGTACCCGGTGTTACCTAGACATGGTTCCATCCTACTCTGGACTTCCAGGCCCTGTTTCTTTCTACAGCTTTTTTGTCTTTTAGCGAGTCAATACTTTTTCCCTTTTACCATTGTTTCTTTCTCTCAGGTATCAAGGTTGGTTTAAAAAAAACAAACTTTGACAGCAGCTTTTCTGACATAATTTTAATCAAATTTTTAACAAGTGTCATTTCATGGTACTTTTACAAAAAGCTTTAACAAAAAAGGCACCAAGGATCACTCTTTTGTGATCTGATGACTCGTTCACTCACAAAAATTGTACAAACATTTAATGTATCTGTGTTGAGTATGTGCCTTCAAATAACACAGACTCAGATCTGCCACCACATAAGACTAGTTTGCTTAGAATTTTTATGAATGAATAACTTCAGTCTGCTCTGTTGGCAGATTATGCAAATGAAAAATCTAAGTCTGCATTGTTCTTAGTTAAGCACATGTTATTCCCATGTACATATAGTTACAGTAATGTACAAGAAAATAAACACTACATTATCTTTCCACCAAAATCAAGCATTTTGTGAAGGTTAAAACACCATTAATTATTGGGAAGCATAATCATTTGTTGCTAAACGATTTCTTTCAAATAAATTAATATTATTCAAATAGTTATAAATATGCACATCAGCTAATTTTTTCAACAAAAACATAAAAATTCTGTACAAAGTATGAGATAAGAGGCATACTTGCAAATTTTAGTAACATCCATGAATATATTAAAAATCTTGCATTAAAAATTGCATGAACCTCTGATCTACTGTATCCTTGAATACCCAGGGATGAAAAATTCTTCTCTACCCTAATGAATATAGAAGTAGGATTTGTCAGTTCTGTGCATGCAAGTCAGCCTTAAATAAAAGTCATGCATACTGTATATACAAGTCATCCATACTTACACTCATTACATTCTAATGAATATTTCATTTTCATCTTTCAATTTTCCCAAGTGACTGGTAGATACACAGATGTCTACAATGGAATATAAAAACACATTTCACATACTTACCTGTATATAAGGGTCACCTGCTCATAGAGATAACTTTCTGTAAGTCAATTAGGTGGCCTTTATAGAAATGTTTGCATGTATCAAACTTGTCTACAAATGCTTATCATCATTTGATCTGTCAGAAAATAGCCCTTACAAGCAGGTAACAATTGCAGACAGGTACATGGTTACTACATGTTCAAACTGGATTTACTACTGAGCATTTTCTAGCCTTAGTACAGACAACCATATTTTATAAAAGATCAACATTATGTGTATAAATCTTAATGTCTGTTATGACATGAAGATATTTATTCAAATTTGGTCAAATTCGGTTATGTTATTTATTATTTAATCAAAGAAGTCATTTAAAGGTAACCTGTACAAACTTTTTTAGACACTCTTCATACAAAAATGCTCTCCACCAAATTTGGTTGAAAATGGTTGATTGGCCTCAAACAATTTGAAAACAACAATTGTTCATGAATGCATGATGGACACGGGATCACAAAATATGTTCAGCTGGATATACGGGCAAGGTGAGCTAACATTTTAATTATTTACCATAACTTGATGAAATAGGTGCATACTGAGATGTTCATATCAACTGTATGCATTTTCATACAAATGACTAAGTCCATACACTTTAACTATCACAAACTGTATACTACATGGATGAATCAAATCCATTCTCTCATGAACCAATTTTACACAATGGCACTAATTTTGCAAGAGTCCATTGATGGGACAGGCACTCTACTGGCCAGGAAATGGAGACCATTTGTTTTTATTTCCAACTGCTGACACCATCTTATATATTTGAGCAATAAATAGATTAACAAAATTGCCATTGTGGTAGTTATATTGGATGCAAGATTGGTCCAAATTTAATATAGAAGAAACAAGATATCTTTGCTGAAAACTCCATGTATGACCATTCATTGAGGGGAAGCAATACTGTTTTCATGACGGCTGCCATGGTGGTCTTATTTGATGTTAGGTCTGCAACATTTTCATTTAGGACTAAGTAAACGTCACAAGATAAAACCCACGTAAACAAGACCATCGATATAGATGCAGCAATAACAAAATTTTGAAAATAACCTCCATGGTGGCCATACTAGAGGTTAGATTAACACCATTTTATTTTATACTCAATTAGGTATCACATGAAGTCTTATAGTAAAAAAAACCCCATGTAGATAAGACTTTCTGTTGATAAGGAGTGATGAGATTTGTAAGATAGTTGCAATGGTATTCATTTTCAATGTCAGATCAGCAAATTTTCATCAAAGTCCAGCAGATATCGCAAGAAGTTTTTGGGCAGAAAACCCCAGTCAATATGACCATCGATCATGGAGAAATTGTTATAAGATTTTCTTACTGGAGATCAGATCAATTCAGTGCTTTATCATTTGGGACCAACTAGACAGTATACAACTCTTCTAAAAGCCACATCAATAAACCTTTTTGTTCTCAAGTATCAAGGTTTTCAAGATTGCTGCTATAGTGGCCATTTTGAATCCCAGAATGGTACCACTGTCATTTAGGTCCAACTGGACATTAGAAATCTTTTTGTGAAAACCCAATATCAATATGACACTCCATTCAAGTGGTGATGAAACAAGATTTTCAAGCTGGTTGCCTTATTGGATGTTAGATTGGCAACATTTTCATCAAGAATGAGCATGACATCATACAAAGTCTTTCAGAGAAAACCCATGCTGATATTATCATCCAAGTCTGGAGAAGAAGCAACAACAAAAGTTTCAAGGTATCTGCAATGACGGTCAAAATGGATGTCTGGGCAGCACATTTTAATTTAGAACTGACTAGACCTGGAAACGAATGAATGTGTGTAAAGTTTCATGGCATTCCTCCAACTAGTTTGGAGGAGTGACAATAAAAAACTGATGGATGATGGTCCACATGACAGACAATAGACTACAAACCATCCCAAAAGCTCTATGACCACCAGAGCTAAAACTTGTGCTGTCATTTAAGTTGCTTCTCCATCAACTGCATAGCCTGTTTAAAAGATTTTCTTGTTGTCTACCTTAGTGATTAAGAAATAACTTACAACCACAGATATTCATTAACAAACTTGTAGCATTATTATTTATTCTAATACAAATTGCATGGAGGCAAGAAACTCCAATAAAGAATGCTGCATGTGCACCACCAACCTACACACTACATTTTCTATACAAATGAATGTGGGAAAAATTAGTACAAAAAGATGGAAAAAACATCAATTCAATCATACTGTGTATCACTACTGATAAGAAAATCACAGTTTTAACCAATTTTAATTGGATTTGATTTAACATGTATAATACCTACCATATATGTACACAAAATATCTACAGGTGAAGATCAGCTAAAAACTCCATTAACTCGATTCACTTTTTACATTTTACATTACAACCATACATTCCAACTAAAGTACACGTAACTAAAGCAGAAGTAACTTTTCATTACCGGGAAAGCACCTTTCTTCATACCACACAAGTGAATTATATGTGCTGTATAAATTATGTGTGATGCTGGTTAACATGCATTATTATACATTCATAACACTAACACTAGTGTAATGCAAATTGATAATAAAATGCAGAGAACATAAAACTGAAGAGCTTAATGAGTTTGTCATGCACAATGTACAACTGTCCAAATCTGCTTTGAACCAGCAGCATATTAAAATACAGATATGGAGCTTGCTGTTATCATGAGCCTAGTCGTCTTCTTGTGTGTTTATTGCCATTTTTAAGCACATGATACATGGCAGTCAGTGGGAGGAAGAACCTGGGAAAACCCTAGAAAGAACAATCAACCTAAGGAATGCTACTGGCAAGCCTTCTCATATACCAATGTTGGCCATACCCCGAGACACAGAGGTGAGATGTCAATGATTTGTAAATTCTACTAATTGGCCACTTCAGGCTTGAGCCTCTAACAAACATAACCACCTGTGACATAAGAAGCCAGCAGCCTACTAAATGGTTTTTACAGTTTACCTGAAATCACAATTAGAAGAAAGTATGTATTCCCAATTTGTTGGCACATTATGTGGCAAAAGATCTGGTTCTATGCAGTTGATAGCGCATGATGATTATTGGCAGGTAATAATTTCATATTTTATTGCCGACAGCACTTCAACACATTAAGGTTATATCAAGCCATGACAAATAAACACATAGCCACCATACTAGCCAATCTAGGCTGACCAATTGGTGCAAATTAATCTTGTACCCTTTTGGTCAAGAGCCGAGTGCCTCAACTGATAATGCTACCGATTGTAGATTATACTCAAGTAAATACAGTATTCCTTGAGCAACCATGATGTGAACTATTATCATGAGCCTTAAGTTGCATCACAATATTTCCATTTTTGCTACATCATCAAGACACCACTCTATTTCTGCTATTTCAGATCAATTAAGTTGGCAATAAACTGAGACTGAAACAAACATCATGACCAAGTGAGCTGACAATTTGCATTCAAAAGAAATGTCAGCCAAGTCTACTGGCTCTGGAGGATCCAAAACTGATACTGCACTAAAAATAGAATTTTAATAATCAGTAACCACGATAAAATTATGTAGCCCATATTTTGTCAGAGTACCAGAATGATCAACCGGATCTCTATACAAACAAGATACAAAAGACTTGGTTTGTATTGAACTTAAATGACTTGAAGACTACGTCACTAGATGTTTTATAGGACAGATCCAATTCTGTTTATAACCAAATAAGGCTGTGCTGTTTTTCTGATGTTTATAACCATATAAAAAACAAACAACAACTGGATTCTGACATAAATATTGATCTAGGTGTAAGAATAAAACAATGTCTAGTGATGTCAACATCACATGAAGAGTACAGTCAAATTCAATGTCGTTATAATGCTTTCCACCATATGAAACATATTCAGCTTCAACAACTGAACTGACAGATTAACTATGGAAAAGTTAAAATCGAAGTTGGTACAATAATTGTATATACTTATGAACCACGTTAAATACATTACAAAATATGTGGATACTGAATATATATTGACTGTCATTTAACTTTTTGGGTTGCCTCATTGTGTGGGGTTACAGTGTATTGCTATGAAGCATGCTTTCCAATGGGCAAGCAAGTTGATAAATGTCTGTCAAATTTTAATCAAAATGTTTTTGTCTAATACCACACTTGAAATAAAAGTTTGTGAATTTAACATTTTGTGAAAGTTTGCTTGGTCGATTTCTGTTATCTACTGATTTTCAAATGTCAGATTTCAGTATCAGAATTTCAGAAATTTGTGGACAGTAAAAATTAAATGATTTAAAATCTTTTGTATTTTCAATCTTTTTCATCACTCAGACTATTAATCATCTTCAATTAAAAGATATCACAGTTCACTACAGTCTTCCACTAATGATTGTGACACAGTAAAGATGGAATTGCATGCCGACTTGCTATGACTAAAGTGTCTTGCTGAATAGCTAAAATATAATCTGTTCCTGCTTCTTGAATGATTATGATGCCAACTTCATGACTGTCTCCTTGATGACCTTGAGCTGCTGTACTTTCAGTAGATGAGAGAATCCTGAACATCACCTTCTTTTTAAAGGCACAGCAAAGATGCAGAATAATCCAATACAGGTTTTTCTCTTGGAACTTTCAAAATTCAAGTAAGCAACAAACTGAATTGTATCCTATTGGAGTCAACAGGTCATCTGATGATCATCCTTTTCATAGAATACTTCAATTAACAAGTGATTTAAATTCATTATATCAGGAATATTAATGATAACCATGAGATAAGAATCATGTCTTTTTTTCATAAAAGATAGATGTCAAGATTCCAGATCACAATCAGGGATGACAATAACTGCCATGCTCACTTACTGAATTTGGATGTTTTCAGAGAAAAATGAATAAATAAACTAGTCACCTTGATCCAGCACAACAAATCCAGGTTAGTATAAAGTTGCAGCAATCTGCTTAGAAAGACTCTTGTCATTCTCTGACCTTGACCTTCTTTAAGATGAAGGAAAGGAATCATCAAGCTTTTGAAAATTCTGCACATAAACCTAGCTTAGAGCTGTCATTCTTTTCACTGTACCTGTAACAAACTCCTTACTGTTTGCTCCTTTTATCACATGGCTGGACGGATGAACCGAGGTACAAACAGTTGATTTCCTACAATTATTGGTCCAGGTTGCTGGCCTGCAAGAGCTTGCTGTAGTTGAACCTGCTGTATCTGTGCTTGTTGTATCTGAGCCTGCTGTAGCTGAACCTGTTGTATCTGAGCTTGTTGTATTTGGGCTGCATGCTGCAATTGAGCCTGCTGTAACTGGGCTGCATGAAACTGAGCAACAGCAGATGTTGGAATTAATTGCTGACCTGCTATGACCTGGTGTCCTGACGGATGGCTATATATTAACTGTCCCCCACCAATATTAACGAAACCTCCTGGATGTGATTGAATATGATACTGTTGGATTGGGAGATGTGCAGGCTGTGCTCCTGCTGCAGCCATACTAGTGGTCATCATTCCTGCACTGTTTGGAACAGCGAAGACTGGCGCTCCTGCTTGAACAGGCATACCTGTATGTGATATAAGTGATACAGTTTGAGGAATAAGGAACTGTTGACCTCCTGATGCTGTTACAATATGGGGATGAAATCCTACAGGACTGGCTGATGGCTGTGGCTGAGCAATCATAATAGTTTGTTGGCCATGAGATATTGGCATTGCAATAATGGTTGGCTGAATCTCTTCCATTAGTTGTTCTTCAGTGATCTGCTGGGGATCCTCCAGTAAAGGTTCTGGCTCTTCCTCTGAAGATGAAGAATCAGATTCTGGTTCTCCTCGTTCTTTCTTCTGTTGTTTTCTAATTTGCTTCCTTGCATGCTTTTGTGCTTGCTCCTGTAGTTTCTTGTATTGTTCAACCTGCTCTGGGGGGATGACAATTCCCGGGTTCTGTTCAGGCTCCTCCTTTTTCTTCTTTGGAGGAGGTGGAGGTCGAGGTGATGGTGATTTGGGAGGAGGTAGAGGGGGAGGAGTTTGCTCCTTCTTTGGTTCTTCCTTAAATGGTAGCTGTGGTTTCTGCTGCTGTTGTTTCTGTTGTTGCTGCAGCTCTTGCTGTCCATGTTCATCAGATAATGGATACTCATTATACCCAAGAGGCATTCTCTGATAGGGTGGACCAGGAGGACCATGGTTGGGTCCACCTGGCCCAGGTGGTGGTCCATTGAATCGGTTTGGCGGAAATCTGCCAAGAGGCCTGTTCTGCATATATGGGGGTGGTGGTCCTCGCATTCTTGGATCAAATGGTGGTGGTCTCATTCCATGAGGATGTGGATATCCCCTAGGGCCTGGCCTAGGCGGTGGGAATCCTTGGGGTGGGGGTCTTACATCTTCAACTTGTCCTTGTGGTGGAGGAGGTGGGGGAGGCATATTTGGCATAAGTGGACCAATGAATCCTCCTGACTGCTGCCCTCCTACTAATCCTGTTCCTGCACTTTCAGGAGGAGGTGGAGGTGGTGGGATGCTTGGCAAAGTAGCAACCACATTCTCACTACCCTTTCCACTTGAATCACCAAATGGAAGTGGAATATCTGATGGTTTCGAGTTTGTGACAGTCTTTCCAACATCAACTTTGGGCTTTTTTCCCTTTAAATTTTTCAGTCTCTGCTCTGTCCTTGCATCATCGTCATCTTTGATGTCAGGGAGAGGAATGTTTAGTGGATCATTATCACTTTTGGAATCATCATTTGTGTTCTTTGAGGAGTTCTCTTTCTCTGCTTTGGGACTTTGATCTAGCTTTGCAGTAGACAGTGACCGTGACCCTGACTTAGATTCTATTCTCCTTCTTGACCGTGACCTTGAGCTACTGTAAGAGTGACTCCTACTCCTTGATCTACTGGAATAACTACTATACGATCTGCTCCTGCTTCTTGAATAGGAATTATGTCTCCTTCGTGACCGTCTTCTTGATCTGGACCTTGACCTGCTTGAGGAATATGACCTTGACCTGCTGTAATCTGAGTAACTTGAAGACCTTGAGTATCGTGCTCTTCTCCTGGACCTAGAGCGTGTATAAGATCTTGAATGACTTGACCTTGAGTATGACCTTGACCTAGAATACGATCGGCTGGAGTGCCTGTCACTGTAGGATGAAGAGCTGTATGAACGATGACCACTACTATGAGATCTACTGTAACTATGATAACTGTCATGGGAATATGAACTTCTCTTACCATGATGACTACTGCGTGATGATGACCTACTGCTCCGACTAGAATCTCTACTTTTGCTTTCAGAGGGTTTCTTTTGCAAATAAGACTGTTGGTCAGAGCATACATTGTTCAAAGCAGGAGTATTTTTCACACTACCTGCTGATGCATTGGACTTTGCTGACCTTTGAGATAAACTCATCTCTGGGACTTTCTTCACTGGATTGTCTAGTTCTGTTTTGACAACTGGTTTCTGCAGAGGATTTACACTTGGTGTAACTGTAGTGCCAGTTAATTTTTTCTTTATTTTCTCCTTCACAGGTTCAGCAACTGTATTTTCTATGTCACTATCACTTGTTTCCCATTTGCTCTTAGAATTGTCATCAAGTTTTTTCCCTTCATAAATTCCCTCAAGTTTACTCCATGTATTGTCTGACTTTACCACTGGCATAGTTATGTCTTTTGTTCCTGACAAATTTTTGGGTGTTAATGTTTTCAACTTTTTAACAGTAGATGGGGCTGTATCATTAATGCTAGATTCACTGCTCAGCCTTTTCCTAGCATTTGGAGTAACAACCTGCTTCTCAGAAATGCCTTCTTTGGTTTCCACTGGCTCCTTTTTTATCTTCTGCAATACTGCATTGGTGGTTTTCTTTGTGCGATTCAATGCCTGTAACTTGGCTGCAACCATTTTTTCACCCTCTGACTCTGAATCGCCAGATGGAAACTTTCTCTTAGAACCAATAATACTGTTTTCTGATTTGGTGTTACTGTCAGCAGTTTTGTTGATCTCTGCCTCACTCTCTGAAGAATTCTTGTCACCCTTTTTCCTGTGCCTCCTTTTCTTTTTCTTATTCTTCCCCTCTTCCTTATTTTTCTCCGTATTGGACTCATCAGCTGAACTATTTGTGACATTGTCTACTGTTCCTAACATATCCTCCTTGTTCTTTTTATTCTTTTCTTTTTCAGCACCTAATTTTTTGTCATCTTCCTTACCTTCAACTACACTCTCACTATGTCTGTGCTTCCTCTTTTTCTTCTTGGATCTCTTTGATTTTTTCCTTTTCTTCTGTTTATCATCTTTCAAGATATCTTTTTCTGCATCAGATTCATTGTGTTTCTCTGACTGTTCCTCATTTTCAGATCCCTTGCTATGTGAATGATGAGACTTTTTCTTTTTTCTCTTTTTATGCTTTTTTATCTTTTCTGATCCTTCCTCTTTTTCAGTCTTGCCATCTTCACCTACACCATCTTGTTTTACTTTCTTTCTCTTTTTCTTCTTTTTCTTACTATGTTGTCCTTCATCCCCTTCTTTGACCTCACCCACTTTGTCCTCAGTCTTGTGCTTCTTATGTTTCTTTTTCTTCTTTTTCTTGTGGCTCTTTTTTGATCCTTTTTCTTCACCAATCTCTTCCTTCTTGTTTCTTTCTTCTGCTTCATCTTTTGGCCTGTCTTCTTTGCTGGCATCAATGTCATCAATCTTTTTTTCTGCAACATCATTTGAATCCTGTTTATCTTTGGAATCTTGCTTTTGCTCCTTTTCCTGTTCCATTTCCTTTTCTTTTTCATCTTCCTTTGAAGTAACTGCTGTCACATCTTTCTTAGGCTTTGATGAAAGCTGTGAGAAATCAAAGCATAATGGATTACAGCTAAAGGGCAGGATTGGTTCAGTTTTTGTATACTGTATCATCTCTTTTGGCCAGTCCAGTGTAACTGAATCATCTTTGCCTTTGACCTTCACAAACTTTGTAAGATCCTTTTGTTCATGTTCTCCACAACCCTTTTCTACAGTAGCTGCATCAGGTGGTATCGGTTTATTGACAGCTTTATCAACGCTAGCACTAATGATAGAGTTGTTGTTTCCATTGGTTGGAGATTTAGCTTTGGTTGTGGTGTTTCTAGGCTGTTCTTTGTTCCTACTTGCCTCTTCCATAGAGCTGAATGGAGCTGTGTTGGTAACCTTAGGTCCTGTCTTCTTGATGGAGAAGGATACAGGACCAGGACCAGGACCAGGTTTGGAACCATCAGCACTAAAATAAAATAAAACGAGGTATTAAATGATCCAAAACATTGGAATGTTGCTTCAAAATTACATTGATCTTAACCCAAAATATGATGCATTTTTAATTCACAAAGTTTTAAAATTTTCAGCTGAATTTATATAATAGACTGCACAGTAAACCAGTGAAACATGTTTGAATTCTGTCTTTTTCTCTTTGGTTACATATATTAGTATCTTAGGGGAAATAAATACTAAGATGAGATGATAAAGCAAATTTAACAAGAGACTCCCTTTTTATTGAAAACACTTCTTAATGTTAAGTAATCCAAGCCATTGCTCAGTTTTCACATGGACTAGTTACTTCACATATGAGAATCACGACCAAATCCATCATAAAAACAAATCATACTTTAACTGATCACCCTTAAGTTAAATCATATCTTAACTGAAATAAATAACCCATAATTTTTGCCAATGTACTTATATTCATTCATTATTTGCAATTTTGTTTTAACTATTTGCATATTTTAAAAATACCAGAACCGACTGAAGTTAATTGAGAAATCATAAAAGTCTTTGTGCATAAATTCACTCGAAACTTATTTTATGTTAATCAATGTAAGAAATTTTCAGCGAGTCAAAAAGAATGTGTGGATTTCAGCCAGCAATAAAATTATGAAAACTATAATGTCACTTCAAAAGTTAAGCAGAACAGAATTTGTAATGAAAGAGCAGATGATTAACAAAAATCGGTGAAAATCAAACTTGACCCTGAACTTCTTGGCATGAAACTCTATCCAAAATTTTGTCTAAATCCAGCCCTTTAAAAGTTACCGAGCTGCACAGACATGAGATGTGATGGATGGACACATCCACAAAATATGATGTGAACATTTAAAAAGAATAAAATAAAGTAATGCAAAGAAATTCAAGATTTGATTATATATGTTAACTTTCAGTACTAGGTATAATGTTAACCTTCAATGACATCATGATGAATGAATTCTTTTCAGAAATTTAACCCTTTCAACACTGCAATCCAGTAAACCCATAGGGCCAAGATCAGAATTTTATGAACCACAGATTTCACTCCCTGGTTTGGAATTGCATTTCTTCAATGTCAACAGGATATTCTGTAAACACCTAAAAACTTAAATCCTTTTTAGTCTTGTTCATCAAGATGCTCGACATGCATCTATCAATCAAACAGATGGCTCGGCAACAAAGATTTTACCAGGCACACTTTATTTATGAATTTACTCGTGTTACTTGTTATTGAGTTCCAACTATTACTGTGTTGATCTGTCGTTAAGAAAATGAAATGCCCAGAATTTTTTTAAGATTTAATATTTTGCAGCAACTGAACAAGTTAAAACAATTAAGTCAATTTGTTTTGGTGTTTTACTGCAGAGCTATAAAAGGTTACTTTGTGTCAAAGCAAATGGAGTAAAGTGCCTTGCCCAAGTACACACCAGACGCTGATGGTAGGATTCTAATCTACACCCTTTCAGTTGGAGTCAGGCAAACCACCAAGCCAATGTTACTCCTGCCTCCACTGATCATCTCTTACAAAATGCTAATGCATGTATCAGATCTATTCCACACACTGAACTTATAGGATGTCCATTTAATAAATATAAACTTCCACGTAGACTACCGTGTGTGCATGATATGTTAAAGATATGATTAGGGGAAAAAAAAAAAGGGACTAAAAAGTCCAAATATTTTGTGCATTTTGAATGCATTAAATGTTTCTTGCATTTGCATGCAACTTATTTACATACAATACCAAGGTAACTGTTCTAGAGTTTTGTTATAATGACAACAATACTTGCTTACTTTGCATCCTCTTTTGCATCTGTTTTGTTCCCAGTTGGACTGCTTTCAAGACTTTTCTCCTCAACAGCAGCTGCCTTTATGGCCTGAAAAAACAGAACAAAGGCATGAAGCAGTCTGATTTGTTGTATCAGGTTCATCTATTAAACTGGAAAACTAGGTCTAGCATGCATTAGTGTGATAATTATATCAACACTGTGAGAGAAGCCTATCCAGAGGTGTAATTGTCTCTAAGATACATGAATACAAGTCTAGTACATCAGAAGCCAGCCAGGGGCATACAGAATGTGAAAACGAAAAGATTAAAAATGTACATGGTGGCCATGAAAGAAACACACACTGCGAGTTAATAATTATGACAAATATAAGAACAAAAATAACAAATGTATTAGGTTTCTTGCCAAATACAGGTCGTCTTCTTGCCCGATACAGGCACAGTATCCATGAATATGTAACAGCCATTGCACC
The DNA here is from genome assembly GCA_003401595.1 of Venustaconcha ellipsiformis. NCBI lineage: Eukaryota > Metazoa > Mollusca > Bivalvia > Unionida > Unionidae > Venustaconcha > Venustaconcha ellipsiformis. Next base: position 11,324 of record QKMX01347061.1, on the reverse strand, counting down.
AATCCCAATTAAAATAAGTGTACTAGCCTGGACTGACCGGACATAATAATCTCGGAATTGACCGATAACTAATATATTGATAAATACTTTTAAATAAAATATGCTCCAAATAATATACATTTATTAGCAAGAAAAATTAAAACATTCCCACTTTTGGCAAATTTTTGTAGTCTGGAGCGATTTCCATTGGTAATTAAAAGAAAGGCAATTTCCAAATAAGACAAGTATTTATTTACAAATACCAAACACATCAGCATGCATGCCTATGTGTATCATCAACATTAATTATTCACATTTTCAAAACTGGTGTCAACATGTACATTGTTTCATTAGGTACTCAGAAAAAGTTGTCTTTTGTAACCTTTTCAAAATAATTGAAACTTCTCTTCAAATTCAAAACTTCCAGATCATATAATATAAATTTGTATTGATTCATACAGATATTATTTACTGTTATACTCTCTTAGAAGTTGAGTTCAACTGCAAAAAACCATACCTGGATTTGCTGTCATATCATGAACCCACTGATCAGGGTCTGTTGATTAATCATAACAAACTGCACAGACCATATCTGCCAGCAAATCATGCTATGAAGACAAGGGTTTGTCAAGTTTGTAGTTGGACTTAGACTTATAAGCAAGTATACATTTATTAATCACAAGCTATTACTTTCCTGAGCATAAGCTAAATATTGGTAGACACTTCACACAATATGCTACTTCACTATGACCAATAGGGACAAAACCATACAGTTCATATTAAGAAAATGCATGAAATAGAAGATTTAATAGCCTTTACATAACTATTGTTAAATACTATTGATAAACAATGTCACAATATCCACAAGGATTGCTTCATCTTAAATTGGAAGAAAAGGTATCATTTTAAATTATATTATAAACTTAACCTCTATTCAGATTTTGGTATGAAATGTCACTGAATAATTCATTACATATTTTCAAGAACTGTAAATAATTAAGTACAATATTATCCAATTGAGCCCTGTTTAAATGTAATAATATTTTTTTAAGTGACACCTCTTTGTTCTGTTGACATCTAGCTGCATACTCTATTTCATCAGTCCAGGCTAGCAAAACAAACATTGAGACAGATGTTGATTGTCTGTCTGTCCACCTCATGTTCTTTTTTATGGAAATTATTGAACAAGCTAGTGGACAGCAAACAACACACACAGCAAGAAGCAGGGTGGTATAAATCTGCAGGCAAACACTTCATGTGCCCAAAACATAACTGGATCCTGATTTTACCAGTCTGTCATATAGATTGTTCTACGTAGTAAAATATCCATTATGTTTAATTATTTTTTTGGTCTCCCCAAAAATAGTTTTCATCTCGATGCAAACAATACTTTAAAATTAATTTTGCAAATTCCATTTCCAAGATATTAATTATTCAAAATTTGTTATCATGCAGAAAAAATAATGCAGATTGAATGATCTCCATAAAATTTGCTTAATAATGGAATAATGCCATTGCAGACCAGATAAGATGAACACCACTGAATTCTATGCCATAATTTTATGTGGTCTGTTTTTTTAAGTAGATTTTCTTCCTTGATGCATAGCCAACAAATGACATGTCTGGATATGATGTGATAAGCCATTGTATATTTTATGACCTTTTATGAACTGGAGAAAAGAAAACAATAATTCCCAAAACACTTTGTATGAGAACACAGTAGGAAGATATGGGAAGACTTGGACTTAGAGTGAGACCATTTATGAAACCTAACAGCTTTCAAATTAAGATTTTCTTGCTGAGGAAATTCTAAGCATACAAGATCATTTAGTAATATTCAGTTTATAGCCAATGACAAGTATCATGTATGGCAGTCATGGGCACATGAAGTATGAATAAATAATAAAACATTCTGTACTAGTATGTACGGAGTAATACGCCACTGTTAAGACTCAAGGAGAAGGAATGGGTACCTTCAAAATAGTTACGATCAAAATTTATGTTTTCCTGGTTTGATTCCTGAAAACACAACACAAAAGTTGAGAAATATGACAGAAGGAAAAATGGTGTCCTATATAGCATGTTGTCAAACAAATTTAACAACATATGCAACATAAACAATGATGCCATCTGGCTCTATCAGTTCTGTACTCTCTACTGCCAGATATCAGCATATTTAATGAATTGATCTTCTGTATGTAGATGTGAGGGAGTAAATGACAAACTTGCACTATTTCTCCAATGTTAAACCACAGGAATTGCAACCTTTCTAATGTGAAGATTAAGATGGGGGTGGACTATGACTGGACAATGGTTTCTTTTAAAAAGATTTGCCCCGAATTATATAAAGTTAGTGACGGACTTAAGTATGGATTATCATTGGAGAAATATAGCAACTATGTTTCATGAAGCATGGTTTCTGACTTAAGAACATTGTGGCTTGATCATTCTTTGCCTTCTGTCTCACATCTAACACAAGAAGTTCAAATTAATGGTGAATATTATGATAATAACTTACATGAAAAAATAAAGACATTAAAAATGAATAGCCTGACATCTACCAACATCATCAACAATAAATTGTCTGATCTTTTGCTCTATATCTTTATTTTTCTGACTTTGATGATATTCTTCAAGGTTACACTCCTGTTACAAATGAAAACTCTTTATCATCTGGGAAGATACTCTATAGGCTTTTTGCCAATGAAAGCACCCACTGATGGTATCACTACAGCAAATGTCAATTATTTAGTAACCTAGTGAAAAGAAATGTATTTCTCACTTAAACCCATAAATACTCAGCAAAAGTAAATACACAGGCAGAAAGGCTGGAATATCATATATATCAGTCTAGAATGAAGTTAAAGCCGAATTATATGATTATCCTACTTCAAAACATCTTAGTGGTTTTGAACATGTAAAACAGCACATATTAAACAGCAATACAAACAAGATGCATATGGTGAAATAATGGAAGACTCGCTACTGCAATCATATAAAAGCTACAACATACTGAGAGGAAGCAGTGATACAAAATATAAATTAACTTTTATGTTTGGTGATAAAATCTGATAAGATGGTTAGACAAGTATGAATTGTGCATTTATGTCAAATTTATCTGATGTTTTAATGCAGCAAAAATAAAGGCATTAACTGTTCAATTTTGTGATCATTAGTTGTCTACAAATGAAAACTGCAATATATTAAGGTTGATTTCATCTATTTCTCGAATCTGCAGCAGTCCCAAAAAATTCTGTGGGTAGATTACATACAAAAGGGGGCTAAATTACCACATCTTAATAACATGTTATCAAAGTTAATAATAATTGGAAACCTGAAACAGAATCAACATACATTTTATCCATTATATATTTGTAAAAAAAAGCAATTCTATTATTTTACATACATACATGTCAACGTCATGTGCTGTTTCAATGTATTGTCATGTTGTGTGCCAGTTCCAATGGGCTGTCAATGTCATGCTACGTTCGATGCAGTCAGTGTCATGTGATACTTTTGATGCATTGTCATTGTCAAGTGCTAGTTTCAATGTAGTGCATGTCTTATGTGCTAGTTTCAATCTACTACCAAAGTGTGATGATGACTGGATGAGATGGTTTCTGATACAAATGGCAACTGCTGCCAATGAGGATGTAGAATGTAGCAAAAGTGAAGTCTTTATAAATGAACATCATCAAAGTTGGATTTTCCTCTTGTATCATGGGTGTTCAACCCAACACAACTGACAGAAATTTTATTATTTGCCAACACTTGAGGCATCCATCAATGATATTAATGAATTCACACAAGCTACACTTTTCTAACAGTTTTCCTAGTTGCAAATGTGGCATTTTAAAGTCTCATCACATTATTTAATATACTCTGATACTTTTGACAATTTAGCCATTCTCTGGTGTGAAACAAAGAACAATCAACAATGCAAATATGCTTAAAGAAATATTTGAGAAACAAATCACCCAAAAAAAGAGACATATTCATCAGAAAAACCTCTAAAAACAAGTGAGTTTAACATATCATATGTAAAAACAATACAAAAAAAACAGTTGACAGAATGTTTCCAACAATAAATTACACATTTCATGTAACATCCATTCTTCTGATGAGAATTGTTTCCTTAATATACATTTTGTAGGTTAAGAGGTTTGATCTTGTCACAATAATGCATTTGTACTGGCTAATAAATATGTAAAATAGTTACAAAGTGAATAATGTTATAAAATTTGAAAATCTCAGGCAATGAACAACATAAATGAATGTGTTGTTTTAGTGACTCTGATTGAAACTTATAAATAAGATTGAAGAAATATGGTGAGTGATCCTAAATTGCCTCGAATTCACTTTTTTAGGGTACCATAATTACAGGATTTCATAGTTTCTCCCAAAACCCAAATTTAAGAAAGTGTAGTGATTCTTCTGTGTAAAAATTGAAGATGACTGTCCGAAGCAACAAAAATAAAGTTCCAACAAAATGGTTTTTCTTTCACGAAGCACTAACACCGATATCCAATGAAAAAAATGAATTTGCATTCGAGTTGTCCCTTATTTCAAATCGTGTTAGTATAACACCACCTCTCTTTTAAGGCGATTATGGTCACACATTCTGTTACATAACACAATAGTAATGATGTGTATAATCATGAACCCCAAAATAAGTTGCTTTATTATATCACTGTCCACTATTATTATTCCCATTGAAATGAGTAACTATATGTCCTGTGAATTCCCTATTTTTTGTAGGTAGCTCTTTTCCTGGCAGTTGCTACAAGCCATTACTTTAAGGACTCAATGAAGAGCATCTCTACTGTGAAAACAATAGGACTACTACAAAATCCATTAAAAGTACTAATAAAATGTTACTTTTACAAAACCATGAAAACTGATACTGTATATACTCGATTATAGCTCAAGTTCAACTGCAAACTGTATGGACCCTGATCTGACATTGCATAATGCACTAGCAAATCAGGGTCTAAGCAGTTTGTAAAGGACTAATCTGTAGAACAAACAACCCAGATCCTTATCTGCCAGTACATTATGCAATGGCTAATCAGAATGTATCAGAATGTATGCTGCCTGCAGCTGGACTGGACTTAAAACCAAGTACATAAGGTACCATGAAACAAATGACATCACACAATTGTATAATCCTACAGGTATGGCAACAACCTGGTTATATGTGTGTGTGTGTTAGATTTAGATTTTTAATGGTGCTTTAACAATTTTTGAATCTTATCTCTATGATGTCTGCAGTGTGACAGTTTATAATGATG
>QKMX01347054.1:10710-21298 GCA_003401595.1 Venustaconcha ellipsiformis | reverse complement strand
ACCCACGCAGACAGAGGTGAGATGGCAGTGATCCGTATCAGAGAGCGCTTTAGACCACCAGGCCACTCGGGGCCCCTGTTCAGAGATTAAGATTGTGTGCTTACATTTGTGAAAGTCTTGAAAACTGTTCAAATGAGAGATGTAGTGTTCCTCAGAATACTTGTTTTAACTTTAGATATTACATTGACTCAAAATGATGACACAGTTTTGTGGTTGAAATTCGCACAATATTTTTGTTGATCTACCTTCTTAAAATGGTGTATGTGATGTCATCATTATCTTAATTTTTCCCATAAAATCTTTAGCTCCAAATGGAAGAAAACTTTTTCCACAATCACCCAGCTTCCTTAAAGAGAGTTGTCGACTTTGTAGCTGACAGGACTGCATCCAACTTCATCAAGAAATTTCGCTTCACTTGGCTGCAGCTATCAATTGCAGAGGGTAAAGAAAAATTATTGGAGGTACATCTCAGTAAATCTGAAGGTTCTTCCACAGGTAAAATAAAGGTACAGTATACCTTCTTATCTTGCATAATTGCCATATTAGTTATTTGTTAGTGATTTAACTAAATATGAAAATGAAGATGTTCTAATAAATCATATTTATCAGAAGGACAATGAAGGTCTGATAGTTGGCATAAATTGATTTGGCTGTGATCTAATCACAATAGTAACAATAATTACTCCAGTGACTTTATCATTGGCTGTCACAGCATCCAATAACTTTGTCCTAATATCGAAATGTCCTCACATCAGGACAATACTTTTTATTGCATGCAGTTGAAAAAACTTTTGGACTATTTTGAAAGGAGATAAAATTTTCTTTTGCTTTATATTAGTCAGGACAGGGTTATTTGTTCCTAAAACTTCATATTCATCCCATGGAAAGTCTGTGATTGTATAGTACTTTACATTTCACTCATTAAAAAAACAAGAAGATCAATAAAAAATTTATGTAAAGTCAGTGCCATAATAGAAAAATAAAAGCATGAAATATTTCCCATGGATCCTCTGTAATGATTATTTGTTTCCTCTTGCATTAAATAGTTCAATCACAAGCAGTCTAGCTTAGATATGATGTTGTTTTTATCAAATTTTGTCACTTGATCCATCTTGACCATATAATTTATGAAAGCAAAGAAAAATGACTCAATGTTTCATTGTGCCAAATCTGGATGGAGTCAAATCGATGGGCATTAGTACTTTGAATTTTAAATTAGTGTGCATTGTGGTCAGAGTTGAAATTTGTATACTTGTCCCTTGATTTTTTTTTTTATATGTATGCAGTTCTTTTAGAGGTTATTTAGTGGAGATATCTAATGATCTACACATGATACAAACCATTGTTTTCCATTTTTGATACTATCAATATTTATTATTTTTAATTTTTATTACTCAGGAGTTGAAGCCAGTGTTATAACTAAGCAACCCAGCAAAGGGTCCCAAAATTCCCGTCAAGCAACATTTTTTTAATTGGGCGTGGACCCTAGAATTGAAATTTGGCCTTGTGGGGATGGGGTGGGGGATGCAAAATTTCTTCTGTTGCTACTGGTTGAATCCATGTTATGGGTAAGCAGATAATGTATGCATACTTGTGTTGCCTTTAAAGGAACATTTTCATGTGCAAGTGACTAAAAGTGATACTTTCCAAAAGAGAGTATACCAAATCGAACCTTTTTACTTTAGTCATGTTATCAGAAAAATGCACTTGAATTGAACTTCATAAAAAGTTGAGGAAATAAAACTAGTGTCTTAGGTTTCCGCTTCTTCCCCCCCAAAAACCAAACAAAAAATGAACTTAAGAAACCATTGAATCCAAAAATGGAAAAAAAAGCTGTATATGGCTGGGTGAATAGCAAAGAAAATTGAAACTTTGTAGTCATGGGTAAATTGGTGACACTGATATAGCAACATGCATAATTTTAAAAATGAACCACATACATTACAAAGATACATTTATGATTATCAGCAGTTGTTACCAAATTTATCAGTAAGCCTAGTTAAGTAAACCACACATTGTTCAGTATTATTGAAGATCCTTGTCAGAGGGCACAGCTTAAACACAAACAAGATCTTGAATTAGCTCTGGCCAAGGAGGCTTTTTGTCATACTTAGTCTGTATTTACTCCTAGGAGAAACATCTGAAATGGTTATTTAAGTGATATTGAGATAAAGGGAAATTTATTATATATGAAAGAGTCCCTTCAGTGTTTCATTTTTTCTTTCTGTAGGATCGCATGATCATTGAAATTGGTAAGATTGCACAAGAGCAATGTTCGCTTGCAAAGAACTCGGCATTTAAAGAGTGTGGAAGGTAATGATCAATTTGTTTCACCCTTATTAAAAATAGTCCTATGTACAAATGAATTTTGACTTTTCTTTATACAGTGGCAACATTAAGCATATTTCTTAAGAATTCAGTATAGATATTTATGAAAATACAAACAGAAATTCAGTTATCCTTATACTGATGTAGTTACATGCATTCATACATGTACATGCCAGTAATATCTGTTAATGAATGCAAGCATTTTATTTACATTTTCTTTTTCACATACCTTACAACACCTTCCCCAACCCTACAGATCCACTTATTCCAAATGAAAATGAATGTTAACTGTGTCTTTCTTTGGCTTGTTTTAAAACTAAAAAGGACTTAAACATCTTTTGCTTACTGATACAGAAGACAGATGAGATTAGTAAATCCTTGAATAGGAGGGATTGACTCTGAATCCTACTCGATCTTGTTCAAGGGCATCACAAATACCTTCCATTTTGTGCTTATGTTGGAGTGATCCAACGAGTTTTCTCATCACATGGAAAGTATACTCCAGCTGTTTTCTCACTGAATTTAACTGTTCTCATTGTAGATGAATATTTTGTTATATTTTGGTAACGTAAAGTTTAACCACAAGTTTTGGAACAATAAAAAATTTTTATTTTATCTTGTCCAAGGATATTTTGTAAATAATGGTACATCAGATCCTTGTGTTGTATTTAGGCATGGATGACCGCTGAAATCCTAGTGCTGCATTTATGTGTAGGTGTTCATTGAAATCCTAGTGCTGCATGTATGTGTATATGACCAATGAAATCCTAGTGCTGCATGTATGTGGATATGACCAATGAAATCCTAGTGCTGTATGTATGTGTATATGACCAATGAAATCCTAGTGCTGCATGTATGTGTATATGACCAATGAAATCCTAGTGCTGCATGATTAGAAGTACATTATTATGTCCAATGAGAAGACTATTAGTATGGTAACACTGAACACAGGGGAAGGGATTTTCGGTACTTTAAAGAGACAAGTATGGTTGAGGTGAATGAATATGGATTAAGGTTAAGATATTGGTAAGTTTGAAGTTTTCAACATGAACAATAAAGAAGATTTTGATGGATTTAACTTGGAAGCTGTCTTGGATATTGATGTTAGCAGTTTTGGAGGGAGAACACAAGTGATATAGAATCTGACAAAGAAACCAGCTTTTTTTTAAAAAGCAAAATATGTTTCTTCAGTAATACCCAGTCATAATATTGGTACACTTTCCAAAGCACTTCCTGTTGTTGCCTTCATGGAATAGCCCTTCAGAAAACCTTCCTACAGTTAAATGCATTGAATAGCTGTTAAAAAGACTTTCTTTCAGTTACATCCATGGAGTGGCCCTTGCAAAGCCATTTAAGCAGTTAAATTCATCGAATGACCATTACAAAGCCTTACCCACTGTAACATTCATGGAATGACCCTTTTAAAGCCCTTCCTGCAGTTACATTCATGGAATAGCCCTTTGAAAGCCTTTTCTGCAGTTATGTCCATGGAATAGCCCTTCCAAAGCCTTCAAGCAGTTACATCCATGGCATAGCCCTTCTAAAGCCCTTCAGACAGTTACGCCCATGGAATAGCCCTTCCAAAGCCCTTCAGACAGTTACATCCATGGCATAGCCCTTCCAAAGCCCTTCAGACACTTATATCCAAGGCATAGCCCTTCCAAAGCCCTTCCTGCAGTTACATCCATAGAATAGCCCTTCCAAAGCCCTTCCTGCAGTTACATCCATAGCATAGCCCTTCCAAAGCCCTTCAGACAGTTACATCCTTGACATAGCCCTTCCAAAACCCTTCAAGTAGTTACATCCATGGCATAGCCCTCCCAAAGCCCTTCAGATAGTTACATCCATGTCATATACCTTCTAAAGCCCTTCAGACAGTTACATCCATGGCATAGCCCGTCCAAAGCACTTCAGACAGTTACATCCATGGAATAGCCCTTCCAAAGCCCTTCAAGCAGTTACATCCATAGCATATCCCTTCCAAAGCCCTTCAGACAGTTACATCCATGGCATAGCCCTTCTAAAGCACTTCAAGCAGTTACATCCATGGCATAGCCCTTCCAAAGCCCTTCGAGCAGTTACATCCATGGCATATTCTTTCCAAAGCCCTTCAAGCAGTTACATCCATGGCATTTCCTTTCCAGATCCCTTCCTGCAGTTACATTCATTGAGTTATCCTTCCAAAGCCCATCCTGCAGTTACATCCATGAAACAGCATACATTACTGCTTAGGTAATAATTGATAAATGACAGGATTTGGTGCCAATCTAATTGAAGACAATTTTAATCTGATTCTTGTAATATTAAGTACTGTTTTAACATTATTTTTGCTGAAAAAGCCAAAATATGTTTATGTCTTTTATGTCTTTTCACTTTTAAAGACTGGGCTTGTTAGATAATATATTATGATGTTTAAATATTGTCACAGAAATGTATTTTACCAAAAGAGAAATTGGTTTTCATGTTGCAGTAGCAGAATAAAATTCCAAGACACTTTATTTCAGCTACTGTCAGTCCAGAATACCTAACTTGATGAAATTACTGCTACCAGATGATCAGTCAGATATTGTAATTGATACTGCTGTCAAAATATCTGCTTGCATGGCAGAGGAAAAAATTGTTTCATGGATAAACAAGCATATCAATCCAGGTAAGTCACTTCTATGTTCCCCAGTACTCTACAGAAAGCCCTATATTAAATTTTCAAATTTTGGAATCATTGTTTAAAATGTTCTGTTTTTTTTTTTCTTATTACTTCATTTTTGTTTGATTTTAAACTTATAATGCACTAATTTTGAATTAGAGCAATATTATAATCTATGCAGATATCTAACCATTCCAGAAGTTGATTTTAACTAATTCAGCATCATAGTATATTCATTTGCAACTAAAAGTTGTCTATTACATTGGGTTTGACTGAAAGAAATGTGTACATGTCACAGTGGAACTACATAAGCTTAATTTATACATTTTAGTCTTCACAAAGCTTAGGAATGAGAGCTAGACTGGGTACTATGAAGACAAGTAGAATTTTCTTTTAACAGTTTGTGAATGAGTCTGTCTGTGCACTACTAGTTTGATATTTTATTGGCACAGAGTTGTTATTTCCTTTAATTAGTGAAAAATTTTATTATCTGAAACATACTCTAAACAAGTTTAGATATATATGGTTGATTTTGAAACACCTTTCTTCTGTTACTGTATCTCCTAAACAGCTTGGTGGAAATTCATAAAAATGTATAATTATGCAACCCTCAGGGTAACTATCAACAGGATCTTGTCATCCTTGGATTTCACTTCTGTGATTTATGGGAAAGAATCAAAGTTCCTTTGTAAATTTCAGTAACATTTTTCAGGTGATTTTTTTGACCGAAATTTATATATGTAGTTATAGGAGAAACATTCATATGAGTGATTGATTTACATTCTAAGGCTTGGGTCACTGCTAGCAGTGTGTCTGGAGGTTGGTTCTGATTTTCCTGCAGTTTTGATGATTTAAACTATATTCTTGTCCTATACATTAATATAATTAAAGTTGAACTGTATATTGAATACTAAAATTTCTTCAGAGTCTGTAACATTTTTATAATGTTAATAATTAAGTAATGCATATTTTGGTGTGGAATTGTTCATTAGCCCATTGACTTGCAGGCTCGTTCATAACATTATTATAGAGATATTTTCATTCAGCTTTGCCTAAATACATGCACACATTCAGGAAAAATGTGATTTTTGTTACTTGTAGACTTGTCTGCAATATAACTTTATTACCACTGAATATATTTTAAGAAAGGATTGTTTCTAAACAAGTCTACATTCCTGATACTGTACATCACATTTCTTGAATGATGTACAACAGTTCTTGAATACTGTACATTACAAAAATTGTCACAGGCATTGAACATTTTCAAATTCAGTTACAGAGTTGATTTTGCATTTATTTATCAGTTGAGGAAGATATGACATTTATATGTAATGAATATTATCCAATTATATAACATATATAGATGGTGTGACACATACCATGGCCATAGCCATGATTTCTGCCTCAAAGTAAAGGTAACAGTTACAGACTATTTAACTCTGGCTGGAGTTTAATTATTGAAACAGATTTTATATTTTAATGAAAGTTTGACCAGTTATACATCTTGATACTGGTTGAATATTTACTGTCATGCCTACCAACCCTCAAGGTCAAGGTTATGACCAGGAATCATCTTAAGCCTGTAACCTGTTTCCTTATCCATGCTGTCGATTTTTAACCACTACAGATACTTTAATCAATTTTTTTCCTGCATCCATACCTTAACAGCAGTCAAGACCTATGTTCAGAGGTCACATTCATTAATATGGAAAAGGTCACAAGATGTCTATATCATATGCCATTTTGTGGTACTTATATTTGTACTTTAAAAAAGCCAGTTATGCATGTTTCACCTTTTAAATGGATTGTTTCTAAACAAGTCTACATCCCTGATACTGTATATCACATTTCTTAAATGCTGTACATCAGTTCTTTAATACTGTATATTACAAAAATTGTCACAGGCATTGAACATTTTCAAATTCAGTTACAGAGTTGATTTTGCATTTATTTTGCTGTCAATGAAGATATGACATTTATATGTAATGAAAATCTCAAATGTACAATAATCACAAAATTTTTATTTTAAATTTTGTAATGAAACCACGAAAAAGGGTTTCTTGTGAAGATGGAAATAGATGTGAAAGGCCTCATTGTACAATCTAGTTATGTTGTTTTGAAACAGATTATTAGGAATTTTTTTTTAACTATCAAAAGTCAAATAAACTAAATGTCAGATCACTAATCCAAGCATTTTTGACTTTGATCAAATAACCGTTGCTGTTTGGTTGATCATTTGCAATAGAAAATTGATTGTTGAGAGTTTCTATTGATAGGTATGTTCCAGAATGAGTTTCAGCCTGAGCTGGATAAGTTGAACAAAACAATGCTCCTACAACAGAAAACTGAACACAGAGACCTCGTACTGACCTCAACTGACCCTCCACTTGTAGATGCCAGATGTGCAAATGAGCACTGTGAGGATATACGCCATCCTTCCGATGTCCTCATTGATTTGAAGGTGGGTTCATGAGATTAGTAGGCTTTTTCTTATCTGACAGTTGTGCATGTGAATTGAAGAATTTGACCCAAAAGGATAGCTTAAATTAGGAACCTTTAGGGTTGAAAGATCAAAGGGTATGGTCACTGTGTCTGACCTGGACCAAACTTTGTGGCTGGATTGCACTTAGAAAAAGAAAGAAGCCTGTGATTTTGGGGTCAAGGGTCAATGGTGAAGATTGCTGTGACTAAAAGAAGAAAAATAAGTTTTTCCACAATAAAATTTGTTCAGCATCAGAGACCTGTAACATTTGCACTTAGAGTAAGGCAGAAGCCTGCTGATTTGGGATAGTCAAAGGTCAAGGTCACTGGCTGACATAAATTGTTTCTGCACAAAATGTACTGTTGTGAATAAAGTCCATTTTCTTCCTCCTATGTTTCTTCATTTGATGTATATTTTAATTATAAAGCAGTTTGATTAATTTCTGACATAAATTTTATGTTCAGTACTGGTTGCCATGAAAATGAGGTAGTAAGAAAATGTCAAAGATGTGCAAAGTTTTCATCTTTTCCATGTATTTCTCATTGATGCTGCCTGTCCTTAAACTGTAAACTAAATTTAAAATTTAAGTTTGCATTTTTATTATTTTCAAGGTATAAAGCTGAATAAATAAGTCTTTAAAAGTAGCTGGTGTCAGGTTGCTGGGCAGGCAGCATTTATGAACATTGAAAAAGGATGCACCCATGCCCCACCACCCTATACATTAGAAGGATACTTCAAATATTTATGACCTGTCATCTGTGAAAATGCCCTTTTCAAACCAATTTAAACTTTATAGTTAAATGAATTCACATTATGGCAGGTGATTCTGTACATTTTTCTTTTTGAAAATATTTCATATGATTGAATATGTTTAAAAATTCAGGAATTGAACTTTGTTTCTAATCTGCAACTTGGATGTATTTAATGCATTAAAGGAAGTCTAGAAGATTATTTAAGATATTTTAACTGCTTTTAATTATTTTTATTTTACTTTTCAGGACACAGTTAAAGATGCAATTTTAAATGGTAAAAGGATCACAAAGGAGAAGTTAATAAGTCTAATGAAGGAAATAGAGGACACTCTTTGCAAAAGACAGGTGAGCATGACTTATGACATTTTAAGCACAAATGTTTTATCAAGCTTGCAAAAAAAATGGATTCAATTCCTATTTTCAGAAAGTCTTCCCTATTTTTGTATTATTTACTATTAATTTATTACTTATTTAAAACATTATCACAATTATAAATAGTTGCAATACATTTATTTAAATTACTGCAATAATTAAAATCTATTTCTCTTTTTTAATAATTTTTTTACTATTAAAGACATGTTTAATGTTTGCTTTAAAATATAAGAATTTCTTTAGATAAGACTTGAAATAAATGTGCTTGTACAGATTTCAATCATGGGTGTAGTTTTGTCAATTGCTGCATGCTTATAGCAAACACAACAGCTTTTATTTCACTTTGGTCACTTTGAAGTCAGCCTTTTTTTAAAAATCATAATTACATTTATGTATTCATTAAGTTTAATTAGCCAAACAACTCAGGAGGTACTCATTGTCATTAATTTCAGTTGAATCATTTCCCACAGCTTTTAAATACATAATATTTGTATAATACCATCAGTACAAGTCAGAAATATTTGTATTATGCCCTCACTGCGGTACACCCCCCCCTCCAACTTCTCCAGCCCTTACTGAATAGCCTAATCTTAACAACAAATGTTACATCCATGTTAAAATAATTGGACTGTATTTAAACCTGAACAAAGATTCATTTCATTGTCATTTCAGATTCACTTTCCACTTTAAAAAACCTTAAAAATCTTAAACTTAATGATCTGTGGATATTCCAATTCTTACAGAAATATGATCTGCTTATGCAACATTAATAAATACATAGTACTGTAAGCTGCTGAAAACATCATAATTGAAGTTAAGGAGAGCGCAGATGATCAAGCAGCTAAAACTGTCATGTAATGTTATATCAAATGATATAGTCTATATGCTTGACAAAAATGTGGAATAAAAATTTCACAAATAAGCTTCAGAACATCAACCCACCACTAAAGAATGTCATGATTCATATGGAACCAGTTGTAAAGGTGAGGTACAGTTGTGCTGTTTTACATATAGGGCATGCATAACTGACCTTCTGAAGGGGGAACCTCGATCAGATTGTGTATCATAGCGGTGTCCTTTGACAGTGGAATACATTTTTGTTGAGCGTACTATTTCCAAGCATCAAAAGACCAGAATTTTATGATGTCAGCTCAAATAGCTTTTTGATTATTCCCAGATAGAAAAATAATTGTCTCTCTAAAAGAACATGCTTTTTATAAGAAAATGTGGCCCTGTATATTTAGGACCTTTCTCTTTTAACATATGTATTTTGTTTCATATGCTTATCCATTTTCACAGCAGTCAAGTGGTTCCTTTTGCTGGAGTGAAAACGAGGTTGATAATTTACTACAATGGAGGAACATCAAATAAATATGAGTAATTAAAACATGTAGTTCAGACAATCACCAACAATTTTGAAACTTTGGAAATTGAAGATGTAGTTTAAAATCGCTGTAAATCTTTGTTTTTTTTTCATTCCAGGACATTTTACCTGGAGTATTCAAGGCTTTCACACGATTGATAGTAGATCTTTTATTGTATTTGAGTGAGTATGTTCACATAAACCTTTTAATCTGTATCCTTTAACCCACCTACAGCACATGATTTTCTGTCGCTCAGTGTATTGTTTATACATGCTTATAAGTAAAGTCCAAGTACAAACAACATAGATCCTGATCTGCCATCGCATAATGCACTGCCAGATAAAGATTATTTGTTTAAATCTGCCAGAACATTATGCAGTAGCAGATCTGAGTCTGCAGTGTTTGCAGTTGGACTAAACTTACAAGCAAGTATATACTGCAAACATAAATCTTTATTATTAGACTGTATCCCATGACAATTACATCATAAAATTTCACTAAGAGTTGATTTCATTCAAGAGCGCATGAAAAACCCTCATGTCAATTGCAAGAACAGACTTAATGACCTAATAATGTTACCTTACTACCATACCTTAAATATTTTCAGCATGTTTTTTGTTTCTAAAGATTAGGTGCAACACAAAGT
>QKMX01347043.1:25510-38980 GCA_003401595.1 Venustaconcha ellipsiformis | reverse complement strand
ATACACACACATACAAACATACATACACACTCCTTATTTATCAAAATCTTATCACAAACAAAGCCTCCAGCATGGTAATAAAATCAGGATGTTGCTCATTATTGAACTTGCTTGAGATGTTAATGAGATTAGCATGTCCAAATTTTATCGGATTGTATCATAAATCTAGCTCCGAGTGGTAACAAATAATTTAACAAACATCAGTGAAGCATGAAATACGAGTCTGATCTAGAATGGTGACATGGGTGTAGTACCCATCAAGCTACTTGCACTCACAAAGTTTCATGATTAAAGGTATAAAAGTATTTATATACAGCATGCCTAAAAGTAAACATAGAGCATACCAACTTTCAATTCTGCTGGTGTAGTTATCACCTAATTGCACCCCACTTCACAGTGTAACACTCAAATGTTACTAGTGAAATCTAGTGTGTGCCACACTATGATGTGGACAATAACCTGTGAGGCCAATGAAGACAGAATCAAATGCACAAAATAACCCACTACCTGGCCATCTAGACTCCAATTTGGGTTTTCTATGTCAAGTGTTACTAGGCTCCGTTAAGTAATGTATGGGAACTGTCTAAATTACACTATTGTCTGTCACTAAATGATACTCAGTGTCATTCTTTACCAGCACAAATGTATGTAGCACAACCAGTCCACTGTGTGTACTTTATGTTGTCACTAGCTAAACACAAAAACTTAACATGCGCAAGTTAAATGTGAAACGGCTGATCCTAATCACCTTTTGTTTAATGGGTGTGATACTAAGAGATGCATATAAGCATCTAGTTTAATGATTCTTGCATGAGAAATAAACTTAAAACACAAAATTTACCCAGCCAGTGAAGCATGAAATGTGGGTCATAGTACTAACTTTTATGATGTGAGTGTGGTACTCCTCAAAATGTACCTCTCACCAAGCTTCCTGATTACACGAATAATGTTATGTATACAGGACACACAAAAATGTATATCTGGAGTTAGACATAGCAAATTAATATACACAAAGAAGATACATATGCAAAGAAAAACCCCTACATGAAGTGTGTGTGTGTGTGCTGTGAAAGCCACTGAGAACAGGAAATAAGAATGGTTGAGATATGCATATCCTTTTCGTATGGTTTATATGTGCTTGGTTAATGGGACAAAACATTGTCTTTCCACTACTCCAATGAAGCAAGCCAAAAAAATGATTATACTGTGAATTAAACAGCACTTGCTCTTTGTAATGTATAAACATGCCTGAAAACAACACATTTCGATATCAATTTCTAGTTGTATTACAATTTTTAAGGCTGCCAGATGGAGACTGGTTGACAATTTTTACTTGCCAATACCTACCTTCAATTGAAAATAAGATCCTTTTGCATGCAACATGGAGTTCTTCAAAGTACAAGTAGTAGCAACATTTATAAACTCCCTTTACTCATTTTTTACATTTTTGTTTAAAGTACTTACTTTTGACACTTTTTAAACATTTTTTTCTTTGGCTCCTGTTTATTACAGTTGTAACACATTCGTAGACCATTCTCTGTGATTTCTGTAAATGGTGCTTCCTTATCCTTGGAAGTAGAGATTTCTTGTTTTTCAATGCCAGCTGCTCCTTTAATATTTCTGTTCTGTGTGTTCTCTGAGTCCTCAGCACCCATTATATTTCCATTTGGGGTGATTTTTGTAGGACTAAAAGTAGAAATTTTTGGTTTTAATGCTATATAATATAATTCAGTATACCACAGATAGAAATTTTCCATGTTTCCATAATTGGATAATAAGCTTGTTACAGGATAATGTGACATACTATCTGACAAAAAGTTACATGGATGAATAAGCTGTTATTTCCAACTATTCAGGTGTTTAAATAAAAAAAAATTACAAAACCACTCTCATTTCTAATTCAAGCTTTCATCCTTGCTGATGTAGTCAAAGAGAGAAGTCTAAAGTGTATCTCAGCAAAAGAAAGAAAAATTTAAAGTTTCCACAAGCAAATCAAATTGATCTGTTGCAAAGAAATAAAGTCAGTTTGATGCAATGAAACCTTGCAATAAAGTTCCAGTCATCATGGATTAATCAGTATCCTGACTTGGAAAAATATGATTTACATACAGTTTAGCAAGTATCTGTCCATCTATCAAGCTATATCTGTGTATGCCTATTTCAACTAATCTTTCTACGTATTATGTTCTCCAGCTATCAATTAAAACCTTAATGTTTTCTCATCAAATGTCGCTACTTACATATATTAGTTGGTGTATCTTTTAGATCAAAAGATAAAAATCATGTATAAAATATGTTTATAAAATAAATACATAACACAACTTCAGGATGACATCCCATAGTTTATTTAATTTTCCATTTTATCCTTCATTATAAAAATACCTTGTCATATTTTTGTGCAAGTTCAAAGGTTGGGGTACAATAGTTTTCTTCTTGCTTATAATGTAGCTTGATCGCTTCCTCAAACAACAATCTCCCCATCCCACCCCCTTCTATATATTACATGCCATAATTACAGAAAACTGTTTGAAAAACGAACATATTTATTTTATTGAATGCACATTTCTTTTTGATACTTACCTGTATCTGCATTTAAAGCTTTTGTCACAAATCCGCTAAATCCAATTGGATCAGTAGTTAGTACAAGAGTATAAACACAAAAGAAACTGATAAATTATTTGTGGATAACACTCACTTTAACTAGTCTACATGTCTATAGTAACTTTTGTCGATAGTTGTAAAGTCCACAAATGATGACTTTTGTGGTGTCCTTGACCTGCCATAGTTCTTCACTTAACAACGGTCCGGTGCAGTGTTTTAAGTTTAACAAAATCCCTCTCCTCTAACATTTTTYAGTCATATAAATTCTATGTCACATCAATACAGCCAGTTTTTTTTTGGGGGGGAGTAAATGATATCTGGCAGCATTTATTTTGAATTTAGACTGATCTGCTACATATGTAGTATCAAAATAAAACGAATCTATGACAAGTGGTTTCACGTTCAAGAATGCCATCTGTTTTCTTGGAATAGTTTCATATAAAATTAATGAAAAATTACATTTAAAAAAACGGTCAATTTTTATTAGATTTTTTCAGTGTTATTAAATAACAAAGATTTCCCTAATTTTTTAATAATTCATTATAAAATTTCATTCTATAGGGTTGTTCATTTTATTCATATTTCCAAACATGGTAAATGAACAGACCTGTTTACCCATACATTTTCTAGTCAGTATTTTAATCAATGTCTGTCAGTATTTTTAGAAGGCAATTAGGATTTTCATTCAATGTTTCTAACATCTTAACGCAACACATCACATGTGAAACAACACACAAATAGTAGACACTATAACTACCATTACGTAGTATTGCACAACATACTGACTATACAATATTCTATAACTCCTAGTTTGTAAAGATACTGGTATTCAGGCAATTCTGTTTTTCAAGGCAAAATCTGCAGAAACTGAACACCACTGACTTGAACATCCTGTTTATATTATAGTGATAAAAACCAAAAGAATACCTCCACACACAAAAATTCATTCATTTTTTTTACCTCTATTACTTTCTCTAGAAAATCTGTTTTTTCAGCTTCACACATATCCATAATATTTTCCAATTTCTCTACATTTTACATGGTTAAGGAAAACTTGATATAAAACATTATGAAAGACATTGTTATCACCCATTCACTCAGAAAATAAATTCATCAGATAGGTGAAGGAAATCCTGTTTATTTCATAAAATCTAGTATCAGCTTTATTAACATTTACTAGAATGGAAATGAGCTTCATATATTATTTTGTACAAAGTTTGTCAATAATATCAAACTGATTCACTTAAAATTAATGTTTTAATGAAGTTTTAGTCGACGGGTTTTTAGCAGAGACATAATAGGCAAATTCATATTTTACCATCAACCCACACAGAATCGCCACAGCACGTGTTATTTGCTTCTGAAATATGTGTTGAACACTGACTTCCTTTCCCTTCATCAACGACAATATATTTCTCTTTCCCTTCACTAAAGATTCCAATTTTCATGATTTTCTGATTCCACATGCCATGCATTCATTCCTTCCACCATGTGCACACAAAAAGTCTATTAAAAGTTGCAAACAGTGCAGAGCACAAAATGTTCTCCTTTACACGATGGTAAGCATGGCTACAGAGTATTATAAACTGGTATAAAATGCTGCTTTCTATGTTTTTCCATTTTCAACATCAGTTTCACGCTGAAACTTTCCTGTCAGCAGCATTTTCTTTGTTTAAACAACCGGATGTTGAGAATGTTAAAATCAGTGATGTGGCACAGGCTGCAGACTGAAGGGATGATACATTGAAAGGAAATGGAATACAAAAAAAACCTCTTAAAAATTAATTAAAAAAAGTTAATAAATAAATGCAACCTCAAATAGTATTTTCAGATCAATGATCGTATGGATATGCTTTATTCTGTACAAATATAGCAAAATACGGATGGGCAATTCAAATTTTTTATGTTGCCTTTGCTGTGACAAAAATACCTGTCTTGGGCTTCCTGCTAAAAAAAAAAGATAAAAAGGTTCGGTAAACGAACATGTGAACAGTGGCCCTGACTTGAACAGCTAATACTTGCTCCAGGGCCACAAACTTGAGGCAAAAATGGCATTAAAAAAACATGACATTTATATTGTGTTTTCTTTCATCTGAATTATAGTATGCATTAAAATTTTATATCATCAAATATTTGTTAATCAGTACTTACTGTCACTGTGGACAAAAGGTACTGACCTAGTTAATGTCATCAGGATCTCAAAACAAACACATTCATGTCGTGAGAAAAATGGCGCATGTAGCATGGACAGGCATGAAGTTAGGGTGGTCTAGCTTTAAATATCAGCAGTGATTCATAAATAAGTGCGAGAAAGGAGAGAAGTGTCATCTCTTATATTATTATATAGTACATGCATGACGTAAATTGTAAGCAACTATACAAGCCCCTATTATGAATAAATATTCACATTCTTTTATTTAAATGGGTACTTGGTTGTTCATTTTATTACCCGGGTTATTATCAAACAGAGTACCCATTGGCATCTTTAATCATAAAACTTCTCCAGAGGGAAGCATATATCCAAAAAGTGTTTTTCATTCTGCTTGTCCAGTAGATGTAAAATTATAAAAAAAAAACAAAAAATAATTGTTGGTACTGCCTTAATTTTTTGGCAAAAAAAGCTTCAATTACTACATAATAAACTTTAATACCTATTTGTCTTTACGGCAGTTTCCACTCCTTCCTTTTTCTTCTGCCCCATTTCTTTCCCACTTGCTTCTTCCTTTTCTTTCTGTTTAACCACATTATTCTCTTGCACTGATACAGCTGTATGATCTTTCACCATTGTGCTTGATGAACCAGACTTTGTCCCTATGTTTGCTGTTTTCTGGGTCTGCTCATCAGATTCCGTCTTCTGAGATTCAGTATTCTCTGATTTATTTTGACTGTCATCTTCTGATTCAAATGTAGACTGGTAAACCATCTGAGTGATAACAGTCCCATTTGGAAGAACCTGTCTAACGGTTGTACTTTTCTCTGCAAAATAAGGTTCCAGCATTTCCTCCAGTTTGGATTTGTAGCCTGAGTCACCCACAACATTGAGGTGGACCCTAAATCCTTTTGGCAGTGTCAATTTTGGATCAGTTTTTCTCTTAGTTTCAGTGGGTGGGATAGGTTTTTTAGGTGGTTCAGATGACTGAGTATTTGTTGCTGAACTTTTGATCATACTTGTTCCCTCAGATGGTACTGGCACCTTATCAACACTGGAGCCACCTAGTGATATTTTGACTGCACTAAAGTTGTTCTTGTTCTGCATTTCGTTATCCTTCAATGTGGCCGAAGTAATTTCCATTTCTGAAGAAGTCAAACTATTAGTTGTTGATGTTAAGGAGATGGATATTGGTGATGTCTGGCCATCCTGAATCTTGTATTTTGGAAGAGAAATGTTTGTAGTATCAACAACCAAATCAAGTCCTCCTTGTGCCATGGAGATGTGCTGCCTTTGGCCAGTCTTTATATCATTTATGCTCTTCTCCAGATTGACCGCATTATCAGTATGGACAATTCCTGATGGGGAATCCTTTTTGCCATCTTCCTCTTGAACTGTATCATTCCAATCGAGTCCTTTATTAACCTTTTCTTCCTTGTCAGTTGATTGATTAGTCAAAATGTTGTCTACTTTGGGGATAGTATCTTCTGCACCCAGAGACTTCTCATTTAAGGTTATACTTTGATCCCCAGAATCAACATTTGAACGTGAAGTCTCCATTCCAGTCTTTGCAAGTAAAGGAATAGCTGCTGATGACTGTACCATCTGAAATTCATCTGCTGATGTTATAACAGTTTTAGAAGAGGAAAATTTGAATGATGACCCTTTTTCTCTTTCAACAGCAATGCTTGATGAAGCCTTATCAATAGTCTGCTTTCCTTCCATAAACAAGATTTCCTCCATTGCAGTTTGTTCTTCCTCATTTTTAACCTTCTGCTGTTCCCCTACCAAATTTTCTCCTTTCTCTTCTGCCTCATACTTAAAGTTCTGTGGTGCTGGTTCTAATTCCTTCCCTTTTTCTGTAGATGGTTGTGATAAAGTGGATGAATCTTGCACTAAATCTACATTTACCATTGGTCCTGCTCTTTTCAAGTTAGCCTTTTCTGAAACATTCAAGCTGTCTGATGTTTTCACTTGAGTTACTCCTACAGCTGCCTCTTCTTCAACAGTAGCTTTGAAGTCTGCTGTTTTCAAGTTAGCTTTTTCTGAAAAATTCAAGCTGTCTGAGGTTTTCAATGGAGACATTTTTACTGCTTCTTCTTCAACACTAGCTTTGGAGTCTGCTGTTTTTAAGTTAGCTTCTTTTGAAACATTCAAGTTGTTTGTTGTTTTCAATAGTGTTACCTCTTCAGCATTTTCTTCCTTAACAGTAGCTTTAAAGTCTGCAATAGTGGTTTTTATTTCATTCTCTGCTTTTGAAGTGTCCGCCAAAGTAACCTCCTTCTTTGCCTCTTTTTTAACTGATTCAAATGGTTTCCGTTCTTCCATCTTCTCAGTCTTCTGATTAGCCTCTTCCTTTTCATCCTTCTTTGTGTCCAGTCTGGATTTATCTCCAAAGCATTTACAACTCTCAAGTTGTTTATTACAATATGCACATGATCTTTCCCCCGTTTTACAAACACTCTGCCAAATAGTTTCTGCATCCACTATCTTTAAACCATGTTTTTTAAATTCTGGCACTGCAATTGTGACAAAATAGATAAAACTGTAGGGATAAACAAAAAGTCAGGGTTACAAAAGCAACTGATGATAAAAGAATTCAAGTTCAATGAATCTAATATTCTGTAATAACATGGTACCATATGAATGCAATAAAAAGACATGTTTCTATTTATGTTGATAACAAAGTAGTAATTCTCTTAGATTAAAAAATATATTCTTATTTGGACCTAATAAATATTAAAACATAACTTGAATGAGCACTGTTTGGAGAGGCTAACAATCTTTTGAGGCCAGGCAAAGAGATCAAAAAATATCTGAGAGTAAATTTTTGCTTTAAGCTACTCAAAAGTACAACTGTCCATGTTCATAAAAAATACTAAACAAAGCAATACATGCAAGAAGGCTCTCAAGTTGTATAATTTGTCTTAGAAACAAAAATAGGCTATTTCCATAATAACTGCTTTACTTAATGACACACCACAGTAGCTGACCTAATGACAGGATCTATCCAAAACCCTTTCAGTTGCAAGTTTGGCATGCTAACCACTGAGTCACCATGGTTTTTCAATCTATATAATGTCATGATATCCTTTCTATAAAGAGCACTGATGGAACCAAACACTTTTTCCAATCTCGTACATGTAGTCTTTAAGCAGAGGTAAGATAAAGAAAATGAAAATGGGTTCCTATATATTGTCCTTTAAGAGCAGGTAGAGATTTTTGCAGAAGTGTTTCATATTTCAATGATCAAATATTTCTGCACCTGGCATTTCTGAACACAATATATGAAACAACTTTTGCATATGTACTAATTTAATGAGAAAATGGTGTTAAAAATAAATTAACTACTCATCACTTAACATTTCACAGAGTGGAATAAGATTCTCATTATTGTGTCTTTCATGTTCAATATTTTAATGACATAAAACAATAAAACTTATTACAAGATATGTCTGAAGAATATGCTTTAAATTGCATTTAACATTATCAATCTATACATCACCGTATCTCAATCTTACCTTTGTCTTCATCAACCATAAGGAATAACTCAAACTTTTCTGGATTTGCCAATAGTTGATCCCACATGGATTCGGCCTGTATACAAAAAAAAAAAAATACTATAAAGCCAAAAATTGTCTAATTTTTATTTTTTGTATGTCAACTGCACAAGTTATAACTTCTAAATAAGTATGCCCAGATCATATGTACAGTCTTAATTTGCTGAAACATTTCTTTTTCCTCAACTGTATTGAGCTGTGTCAGAATCTTGATTACAATAAAAGTATTTGTCAAATGCAGCAACTATGCCTATTTAATCTTAACTTATTGTACATAAATCTAACAAATTGTAACAAGCGGCCCAGACTGTATCTAAGGTCTAAAGACACTTTTTTAAATGCTGCAGAATTGAGGTAAAATCTGGATAACATGCTTACATTCTGAAATTAATATGGGCACAATTAAAATAAACTTCCATATTAATTTAGAAACAAGTTTAATTAGCATTCTATCTTCTAATTTGTTTGCCTAGAATAATTTTTTAATTTATTTTGTAAGTAATATACACTAGCATAATGGATTTGTGGTTCAAATTCATGAATAAGAAAGTACATCAGCACTTACATGCATGTCTTTTGGCCGAGTTCCTCTGAAATTTGGAAGAAAATAAAAAGAATACGTACGTTTCAATAAGGAAAACCAAACAGAATATACATAAATTGTACACACTGAATAATGGCCAAGTTAATATTCATGCAAAACACTCCTTAAGCAAACAATCAGATCAGCATAGGGTCCCAACACTTCTTTGATACAAAATTTATATTACTGAAGTGAATCAACAATAGTTTGGGACAAAAATAAGTGTGCTTTTAAAATCAAATATGCTTCCCTTCTGAGACTCTCATAATATCCAAGTTCCAACTTGAATCCCACACCTAATCATACACCAAAACATAAATAAAATGTTTTACTGGAAAAATACAAAACTCTCTTGAAATTCATAAAAATGTAGATACATCATTTATATTTTACAGAGTAAATATGCTAACTATTCCACTGCATCCATCTGGGATGTTGAAAAACTAAGGAATGAATAAATGATAAGAGTAATATTTCTTTCTAAACGTTTTAATTCTGAAAATAATTAAAAATGACCCCTCACAAATCAAAGCAGCAATATGAGCAACAAAAGATGTAATGTTTACAACAACATAAAATTTTAAACATTTACAAAACTGTCACATTTACGAAAATATTAAGAAGTAAACATTTAATGGAAAATGCAGCTCATCAAAATCAAACAAAAAGTGGAAGCTGACAGCACTAGAGTTGTGATCAGATAAACACGCTTATCATCTCCTTCAAAGAAGAATAAGACCGTTTAGTTTAATTTAGTTAGAGAGAATACAACATAGCTAAACAAAATTTTAACTGCACCACTCCCAGTCCCAAGTCCATATGTAAAAGGAGGAGGGTTGTGTGTGGGGCTAGCAACCCGATCCTGTAAAACCCAACTTGCTACAAAAATGCCAACAGAAGAAAAACCAGAAACTGAAAGCCTAATGGAGGAAGGGTCTTCTTTTGGAAAACTTATGATGCTGTGTGGTGAAAGCCATGAGCCAGCAGAAGCCATAAAGCAGAAACACTTGGTGACAAGACCTGGAGGTGGACATCACTAAGTTGGAGTCAGCTCAATTGGATAGCACAGTACAGAAGTCAGGCGATCTTTTGTGGGCATCCAATACCCCAAAGAGGAATAATGGATAACTAAGAAACTAAATAAAACTTTAGCCAAAATCAGCACAATCACCAGCACAGAGTAGCTGAAAATTTCATTTGGGCTCAACATATGCAATACTGTTCTTGATTTCTCTGCCAACATTTCTGCATTCAATAAATTAATTTTAAATGATCAATTGTTGTGATAACTGATGTAGCGACAGCGCTTTTTTTCTCTGCAGTTGATCCTATTGATTAACAAAGTAATTTACTGAAAACAACTCAACTTTTTTATTATGAGCAACAACATTTCACTACATTAAACTCGTCCATAACAAATTCCTTGATACAATATATGCATTTTGGGGACCCCAAGAAAACTCATGAAGTCATCAAATTTTGTCACAAAAACAGATATACTGTTATACCAAATCTTACGGATCTAAACTTGTTACTTGTACTAAACATATAAACTGTTAATCCAATCTGTCTGATAATGCATAGTACTTACGACACATCCAGTATTGGAGTTCCCCCTTTGCCAGGGATGTAAAGGGTGGTCCCAGGGTGCAATGGCAGCACTTTATCTCCTTCATCGTCCTGATACTGAAAAAAGTGTGCATCCAACTTGAGAATTGCATTTTTCCTGATAAAGATCAAATGATAACAAGTTACCATCTTTAAGTAAAAACTGTATGGTAATATTAACCTAGCCTTGAAAATTGTTATTAGAATATTTTTGTGGGATTAAACTGATCCCACTTTGTGTGGAAAAGATAGCAGGTAAAACAAACTCCATCATTTAATGTTTATACTGATATTTCCACCACCAAGTAGACCTGGGCCTGCCAGTCTAAGTATTACTGTAAAACATGTTACCTTGAAACCAAACTTGCACAGGCACATAAACAACCAATTTTAGAAGCTCTCCACCATCTTTGTAGATGAATGGAGTAACAAGCACCATAAATGACATTTTGGTAGTTCAATCTGCATCTATATATTAAATATACATAAACTAAATTTACAGGAAACCCTTTTCGATAGGGCAAACTGTTCTGTTTAGATAGACAGCCACTCTATAAATTTAAACTGACACATGAAAGCTATTGTTTTTAAAACACATTACTTTAGACAATAGGATTTTATCTAAAATTTGACTAGTATAGATACTAACACCACTCTCTTCCATAACTCTGTCAATCAGATCTCTCAGATTTTCATGTCCACCATCCATCTGAAAAGGAAAAAGAGATGTAAGACTTGTATACAAAATACAGAGAAGGAAATAAGCTCAAAACATTGTTTTGCATGTAACATGGGCTGAAAACAGTGCCATGCATGCATGTAACATGGGCTTAAAACACTGCCCTACATGCATGTAACATGGGCCAAAAACACTGCCTTGCATGCATATAACATGGGCTCATAACATTGCCTTGCATGCATGTGACATGGGCTGAAAACACTGCCTTGCATGCATGAAACATAGGCCAAAAACACCCCCACACATGCATGTAACATGGGTTGAAACTCTTAACTTGTGCATCTAACATGGGACAAAAACATCATCATGCCTGCACGAAACAAAGACCACATACAAATAATAGTTACAATTTCTAAATAATTGGCCATACAATTCAATTTTCTCCAAATTTTAAATTTTTAGCATGCATACATACATACATGCATACATACAGATGTACATACACCAATAAAGTTAATATTTTGGTCCTATACTTCAGCATTTCACAAGCGAGTGCTTACTACACAGAGGTCACTCATTAGATTTAGTACATCTGGGACAAGATGTGAGATTGACTACCACCCGAAGTTAACCTATGATGATGTACATTAAGACTGGTGCTGACCCATCATTTCACCAATTCACTCGCAATAAACATTTTGTTATTGTTTAAAAATAGCTAATCTCTATTATAGATAGCTCACTCCAAACATAAATTGGTTGTGTTAGATGCATACAAAAGTAAGGCACAAGAGGGCCTGAGATCACTCACAAGTCTGGCATTTGCCTATCAACCGAATGCTGAAGCAGATATCTGGGTCTGTAGAATGCTGACTGTAGAAATTATTTCCAGTACCGGGTGCTGCATATCTTGTGAAATTTCTCTCTCGTTTGTTTATATACATCCATATCTGATGACGTGTCAGCATCCTTTGGCCAATACTGGAATTACTGTATGCCAAGACACTTCAAGTCAGAAGTTTGTCGAGATTCTATTCAGCTTGATTTTTTAAATATAGTTTTGTGTAATGTTTTCTATTTTTAGTAATGATGAACATTTAAAAGCAAATTGGCAGCATTAATATAAATTTGATAGGCCTTTGAGCAAGACTGCTTTGTAAAATTCTGCTTGGTGTTTTTTCTAGAAGAGTATGTATGTATTGTAATGGGCAGGAAATCTAGCTTCTAATTTAAAAAAAACAGTTAAAAAATTAAGTTCATTCATCGTAAAGCTTTCAGTGATAAGGTAGAGTGAGTGGTACTACAAATACTAGTGCCTCTATTTCATAGATGGGGTTACAATATCGTAGCTAGGGGGTAGGTGTCGTCAACATTGACTGACAATATTAATTTATTCATTAATACCTACAGTTATTCAATACCAAATGATGATTGTTAGCCTCGTTTCCAATTTTGGCACATTTGGAATACTCCCATAATTATCTCAAATAATATTTATGGGACAATTATAACAACAATTATTTTAAATCTAAAACATTTATTTGTATTGCAAATTGTGACCATTGAGAAATAAATTTGTTGTATGCACATTAGCTAATACTGTGGGTTATATAGGGTTTTAGTTACAATTTTTAATTTAAGTGTAGTGTTGTTGCCATTGGTAGCAGAGTACGGTTGCCCCTGCAAGCACGCATTCACTGAATTTTTTCCTGTGGTTGCTACCCAGCAAACGGCAGAATTTTCCCTGCCAAGTGCAAAATTCTGCAGAATTACATGGGAGGTATAAAAAGCTTGTCAGCATCTCTACTTGGACCTGCTCAGGTTTCTGAGGGTCACATTAAGAGCTCTGTACGTTTAAACAGAGTGTGAGAAAATCTTTACTACAAATACAATATAAGGAAGTGTGCAGAGAAAATATAACTCTTTTGTTTATTAATTTCCACAAATCAGAATTCATAGTTTTTTCATGATATCTATATAAATAAATGCAAAGAAAAAAATGTTTCTGTTATAGTAAATTTCAGAGAGCTCTAAAACTAAGTTGTACAATCTACATCTGTGTACTAAAACCTATATTGACATTTATTCATTCATTGTAATGTTTTAAATTAGCAACTTCAACTTAAATATCTGCTTATCAGTTAAACAGTATTCAGACAGTATTTCCATGACCCTGTGAGGTCAAGTCAAGTGTTTCTTGCAGACCTTGTTCAAATAATATTTATTACAATTCAATAGAAATAGGATATCAAATAATAATAATAATAACAACAATAATAATAATAATAAT
>QKMX01347005.1:2018-13269 GCA_003401595.1 Venustaconcha ellipsiformis | reverse complement strand
AGCATCAGTTAGTGTTGAAAGGGTTGTCTGCCAATTATCAGCCCCACCCAGCATCAGTTAGTTTACTTTTGAAATGATATTCTGCCAGTTATCATGCTAACCCAGCATCAATTAGTTTACTTTTAAAAGGGTAGTTTGGCCAATTTGGCTCACCCAACATCAGTTAGTTTATAATTGATTGGGTAGTCTGACAATTATCAAGTTCACACAACATCATTTATTTTGGTGTTGAATTGGTAGTTGGCAAGTTATCAGGCTCATCCAACTGCAATTAGTTTATTTTTAAAAGGAGTCTGCCAATAATTTGGCTCAGCCATCATCAGTTAGTTTATATTGTTGACAGGGCAGTCATCCAGTGGTCAGGATCACCCTATATCAATTAGGGTTACTCCAAAACTTAATGACTAGAAAGAGGAACTGGGGAAAGACATTTATTCAGTGATTCAACACCCATGAATGTTAATGACACTGGTTATATAGCAATACCCATCAAATGTTAATAACACTGGTTATGTAGCACTTATAAACTGAACTGGAATATGAGTCCGATTTACTGATATTTACTAAAAGTTAATTATTTCCAACTTTCAGTTTCTCTCTTTTAATTCTGATAGAGCCCTTAAGAATTATATTGGAAGAAATTAATGTTTACTTTTGAAATCAAATTTTTCATGAAGTATCTTACAGATCGTACAATCATGAATTCAGTACATGAAGATGAAAAATATTGCTGGTGTTGAGTAGAGAAGAATCATTAAAAACAAGTGTTGAGCATAAGTATTGGACTATATTACCCCTTGAGAATACAAGGCAAACAGCTGAAAATAACTTCAGTATAGGGATAATATATGACTTGCTATAAGTGTTCACAAACAAAAGAGCTTGATCCAGAGGGTTCAAAGTCCATTCTTTTTTTGCTTGTGAAACATTAACACACAGCACAAACTTTTGTGTAATAATTATTATGATGTGATTATTTACTAGTTATATAGATTGCATACCATTAACCTGAAATAAAGGTTAAACCACATTCAAACCATGTATTTAAGTAGCATGTGAAGTTCTGATGTTAGAGTACAGCAGATTTGACAGTTTTGGAGATATTTGTTTCTCAAAGTTTTAAGTTAATTTTTTACTTGCCGGGCATCGAGATTTTTTCTGAAAAGTGCAGGTGGATGGGTGGAAATGATGGAATCTAGAGGAAACCATTTACCATATTTGACATACCCACATTGTACTCTCAAAAAATTGTTATGTTGGTGTATTTCATAACATTGATGCTAATTGTAACAAGTACATATCAGCAGTATCATAAATAATATCTCTTACTAATAATGTGTATGTGCAGAGTAGAAGAGATAGGTGCTCTTGGCTATGCTTAGGTCTCTCCATGTTGGAAGATTTTTCCATCTTTCATAAGAAATGCTACATCATCATCATACATTAGGAGTTTATCCACTGACTCTAAATCCAACTCTCCAAAGCAACAAAAGTGAGTGCTAATGTCATCATCCAACTAAGTGGAAATCAGGTGAGTAATTTCTTGATATATCCAATACTGGCTTCATGAAAATCCAGAATTGCTTGCCCAGCACCTGCTCTGACTCAGACTTCATTTATTCCTAGCAAGGTATAAAGGAACAAATGGTCTCTAACCAGAAACATCCATCCAGAAGTATTGTTGACTGACATTTGACAGATCCAGCACTTGCACAGGATCGGTCATGACCTAACACCATCAGTGGCAATCTTCTAGTCACGGATATTCAGTACCATTCCTAGACCATTGATGATTCACTCAATGTCTCACATCTCCACTGGACCATCAGGTCACTTTACATTTGTGTTCAAATTTTATAACAAGCATTGCATTAGACATCCTCATCACCCCATTCTTTTGTGTTTGAGGATTCGCAAGCACAAGTACTGTCTGCCATACTTAATCTAGCTATGTCCAGAAGTGTCCAGATAGAACTCAGTCTTCCTTGCATTGATCAAAGAAGTTTTCTGGTTTTGACATCCTAACTTTTTGCCTTCCTCTTCCTAAGCCATCATTGGCAACTTTAAGAGTTCTCACATTCAATATTTTGGCCAAGAAAGACCAGCCAACATTCAAACAGGTACCTAGGACTGGCTGAGTTACTGATTTATTATACTGTTTAGAGAAACAAAATCATAACCCAAGTTTCGTACATGGGCATGTTTTTCAGACTAAGGGTCCGAGTAGTCAACATAGACATCATAGGCCCAGGAATGTAAAAACAAACTTCATAAGTTTGTATTGACCAAAGTCCTTTATCAACACATCTGGTTTAAAATTCCATTGCAGTATGATCGGTGCTTGACTATGTATCCATGGCTATATTTCAATAATCTGAATACAGCCTAACCATGTCTGGCAATAATCTTGCTGGTTACACTTGGAAATTTGTCTTGTGAATGATGCATGTTCTTACACAACACTTGCCATTTCCATAGCAGTGTCAGTGAACTTAGCCTTTCTCTCACATGGGCCTTCCTTAAGGAACACCATAAACTAACACTTGAATCATGGCCACTGTAATCCAGCCTGCTCTTCTGTAGTCTTGTAGATAAGTTTGAAAACACCTTGTCACACAGGCAAACTTTGCACAGGACAAATGCCCTAGAGCTTAATCTTCATTTCCTAGAAGAGACTAGAGAAACAGGAAGCCCCCACCTCAAGGGCATACCATAGAGGGAAAGTTATACATACCTAGACAAGCTCACAGTTACCAAGAGCCACCAATGACAAAAAGTGCAGACATAAGAATGGCTTCCTTCCCACCTTTTTGCTCGGTCATTTTCCATCCCACAGAAAATGACAACATGCTCATGTGCTCTTTTTGCACATTTTATTGGCGAAAGACTCAGACAGTTTACCATGCAAATGGGCCAGATTTTGCTTCAGTAATCCAAGGATCTTACATATGTTCAAAGGACGTTTAGATCACATTCAGCATCCCTCCCCCCTTGTTAAGGGTTCCCTTTGCTACACACATCCCAATAGATTCATTTTGAGCCAGTGTTTTGCAGTAGGAGATTCAAAACATAAACTTGCCAGGATTTTACTCCATACTGCTCTCTGTGTCAAAAGCCATCAGAAACCTTTGGCCAATCATAGGTCAAAGCTCTTGCAAAACCTTTTCTTTTGGACAAAAAGAGTAGAGTACTGGCTCATATTTGAGTTGGCTGGAATGCAATGGAAGCTGGGAATGCCAGAATCAGTTAAAACGATTTTTTGTCTTGAACTCACAAATTTATCTGAACACTTTTTTAAGTATTAGTATATTTTCATCCATTTCATTAAAGAAACTATAATCTAATTTTGCCATTCCCTGCTTCCATAGTGTTCCAGCCAACTGAAATGATCAAAACCATGTCCATTTGCTTGTGTTACCTAGTTATATTTTGGAATTACTTAAGAGAAAAGCATCAGAGTAGGCCAAGTCCAACTTAAGCAGTATGGCTTGAAGTTGATGAAAAGCATTGATATGGGCTGCCAAGTGTGTGAGATATTCATGAAAATTTGACTGCTCATTTCACTGTTAGTTGACCAATGAACATGCTACACTGTGGCCTTATTTAGGCAATTAGACAGCAATCCCAAAAATATAAATATATGGGGAGGCATCTTACATTGTAGAGGTTAGGGCAATTACCACTAGCATAGCTTTCAAGTGTAATTTTGTTGTCAATCAACTTTCTTTAGCTTTGCAAGAGGAAAATTACCCTACAAGCAGAGTCCAGGCATATTTATATGCAAAGTCTTGCTCTCACAAAATTCGAAGCTGCTTCATGTACATTAGGGATCCAGAGATTTGGTCTATTTTTGTCGTAAGGGGATATAATTTCCTCCACCCTTTTGTGTGTTTTTCTAATGTATTATGATCAGGTAGTATATTTGAATAAGAAACAAATTTTTGAAATAAAATGTTTCTTTGATAATACCTGATCATGCTACACCCTCATAGACTCCCCTAGTTATATTTTGGAACCGGTCCACAAGCCCATAATCAAAGAGGAGATCACTCTTGTCTGACTTTCACCTTAATGGACTTTTGTTGCTAAAATTGAGCTTTGTTCTAATGGATTTGCAAAGGTAGTGGTTGTACTATCATCAGGTAATTATTATCACAGAAACATTTTCTACTCCTAAATTTGTTTTCTACCAATGTGGTTGCACCCAATAAACACATGCATGATTACTTTTTAGACTAAATGAACCCATATGTTGTTTGATCCTAGAAAATTCATGATCAAGGCATATTTTAGTAGGTATGTCTCCACCATTAGACAGATCAGGATTGAGGCATATGCGTTTATAAATAGGTATCTCTCCATTGAATATGTTACAAAATCACATTAACATTGCGAGGTACCTTCTGAATCGTTCTCAGCTAGAAAAACAAAAAAGTCTTTCCCATCTATAAATGATAAAGGCAATTCAAACAGAATTTCCTAAAAAGTAACTCTTCCAAATTACTATTATAAATGCCTCCCCTTGTCACTGCTAGGTGACTACCTGAATACTAAATCCTCTTCAGGTTAAGCTTCTGCTTGATATAGTTAGATCATATTGATATAGAAATCCATTGAATTGGAAAAATTGATCAGCCATCTGTAAGTCAGTATTTCTTGTATTGAATTATCTTTGCTTTGAGTATTGGTAACTATATTTTGTTTTCAGCAGTTATTTTGCATGTTATTCCACCTCCATCACTAACCATGCAGTCAGCATTCCATGATGATATTTGCATATAGAGAGTACTGTTTAATTTCTTAACATATTTAAAAGTGATCATAGCTTCATTTGTGAACAGTTCATATGATGGGTCTGCAGTTTATACATATCCTGTAGGCAGGTACTAGAACACATCCTTTGAAAATGTTACATCTTCCTTTCCACCTTGTATGATATATGCAGACAGAAATTTAACAGACAAGGAAAGCCTCCCAACCTCAGTCAGCATACTACAATGGAGAAGACTGAGTTTAACTTGAAAGCTACTATCAGAGATTTGTGGAAACTTGTCTCCAGCTGAGTGCCTGCCACTGCTTTCTTAAAGTCAGGCATTTTAGGTCAGGGTAACTCTGGATACAGGTGAGGAGTACAACCATCCCTCTTTCTGTCTAGATGCAATGAGGAGATTAATGATTATCTCCAAACATTCTCCACCCTCTGATACAGAACGCTTTCTGACACCTACCATGTCTTCCCCTCAAATGGTCCAGACAACCTTAAAACTGGTGAAAAATACTGCAGAGATTATATCTTTTCATGACTTGTCTTCACTTGCAATCTTAAGACATGCAAAAGTGTTAACAAAGCAGTTACCACACTGTGGCAAAAATGCCATGACTGCCTCACAGGTGATGAGTGCAACATTGGTTTAGTGAGACAGGATGCTTTCCTTTGTTTGTCTTTGCTCAAACTACATCATTCTATGGTGCTATTATAATTGCTTTTTGCTTTCTTCTTGTTGTTCAGAGGCCATTCTAAGGGCTGTGAGGTAGCAGGCTTCACAAGAATTGCCTCTCCAGCCCACCTCGTCTCTCATTTTCACCCATGCTTGTCTCAACCCCAAAGGCAAGACATTTCTAAAAGGAGAAGCGGGACAATTTTAATCATTGTTTCATTGTTGTTTTGTGTAGCATTGTTTCATCCACAATGACATTTTAGATGGCAGCAATTTGAAATTCTAAAAATATTCTAATAAAGGGGACAGGAAGCCCATTTTTGCTTCCCA
Source organism: Venustaconcha ellipsiformis (assembly GCA_003401595.1). NCBI lineage: Eukaryota > Metazoa > Mollusca > Bivalvia > Unionida > Unionidae > Venustaconcha > Venustaconcha ellipsiformis. The sequence continues at coordinate 7,501 of QKMX01347005.1, read as the reverse complement.
CAAGCTTCTGAGTACACAACAAAGAATGTCTGCTCATGCAGCCCATGAAGATCTTCTCTATAGGCACAGTTCAGTTCTTCATCATTTTCATCATGCTTGGATTGACATATTTCTGGACAATAAATTAGTGATCCAGTCAAGTTGTTTCAGATGGACTATGGATTTGGTTCATCAAGCTTCATGTGCTGTTGTCTTTTATCACATGTCAAAGCCAAACGGAAAGCTGTTATTATTGACATGAGCTGGCTTGACAAATTCAGATATGTTATGTGGCTCAACATTGAGATGGCAACAGCTTTTAGTAAAGAAGGATGTGTTCATGGTCAGTCTCAGTTTGATAGATGCTTATGGACTCAACTTCATGATTTTGAGCAAGAGTGTATCTCGCAAAATACTGACATTCACTTCCATGGATTTGAAAGCAAATAGCTCTAATTCCCACTGCAGAAGTTAGGTTGATTAGGTAAGTTATTCATTGCCAACTCTTTGCATATATGTGGAGTCCTGATTCAAAGAAGTTGCCAGCATCATTTTGCAGGCATGTAAAATAAAGCAAACATAATTCCAGTGCCATATTTAATAATGTATGTTTTTTGTTGTTTTTAAAGACAGCTTTTACATCAAAAACTGTTAATATGATTTATTCAATAAAATGAAAACAGTAACTTTAAATAAAGCATTTTTGAATCTAAAGTTTGTCTGTTTCATATATAAACTGTCAAAATTGAGTTTCACTTCTGCAACTATCACTGTCATGGACACTATGATCAGAGAGCAGAAAATTTTAATTAAAATCTACTTTTGTAAGCATGCCTGATTCTAAGGAGTCCTCATTTTGTTGATTGGAATGTGATATAATGCAAACTCATGTGATTCACTGCTTCTCAGTGGTAGAGCTTTTAGATGCTTTCAAGACAGTATGGTGAGAGGCTGCTGTCTCATTTAAATAAATGGAGAAGTTGTACAGTTAAGTTACAAGCCCTGTATTTATCTGACAGCTCAGGTGATTGCTCAGTTAAATGAACTGGATGACCCAGCTTGAAAACATTTACTCTTGAGTCATTATTAAGTGAATTAGCCCGACACCTGACAAAGCATACTCTGAATGGATGTGATTTGAATGGTCTTTGAGAAAGTGGAACTTGTATGCTGATAATATATTTAGAAATGTATTTAGTAATAACAAAGTGCTCATGTGTTTGCTCAGTGCTATAATGAATAAACTTGTGAACAAACAGAAAAAGTGCAGCGGAATTATTTTATCGTTCATAAAAGCATTAATGTTTGATTTCAGACATGGTAATTGCTTTCATTTTAATATATCTATACAATATGGAAGTGTCCAATAGTAGATAACACAGTGCTTCAGGATCCATTGATATTTTCATGAATAAATAATGACTTGTGTTATTTAAGGATACAAGTGCCTACAATGTTGCAAACTGTGATTAACATGTAATATTTTTGAACTTTATTGCTTTTTAATTCCTCATTTGTTTCCTTATTATAATTAAATGAAGATAATATGTGGTTTTCAATGTAAAGAAGGAAACAAACTGTAATTTTGCATTTATTATATTAGCATAATTTTTCAAATTCCATGAAATGCTTCATGCTTATTAAATTTAATCAGTTGATTTTCATCATTCTGTGTCTTCATAAATGTATCAGGATATGTAATACTTAACATTATAAATACCACCGTTCTTTTAATAAAAGAATGGTGCCTTACCAATAACATTGGGAAAGGGGGCATTTTGCACATCAGCTTGAGGCATATTTTCTTCTGACTCTGAATGTGCGATTATGCTTACCAATGCAAAACTATATAAAAAAAATTGGTACCAAACGAATTACAGGTGATTCACAGCACCTCTTCATTGCTTAGATGACCACATCATTAGATCTCTGTTCCCAGGTCTGTTATGTTCTTGATACTTTTGGCATGTATTTACATGCTGGTGCAGGGAAAACATGTGGACCTTTATTCTGCATCTGGTTAATTTCTTTCTCTAGATCCTGGAGGAGACAAAAATATCACCAATTATTATTAAATGCTACAATAATAATTTCAGAGACCTTTGGACTCATTGGACAGCAGATATAGACCATAACAAGGATCTCCTGGACTTCTTGACCAACATTGGTCTGAACAACTTGTCCTGTTTAAACTTTTGATGGGTTCTTACATGGCTTGATTATCCTAAGTTTAAGCCTTTGACCAGAATATCACTGAAGCTCTTTCCAGTCATATCATTTAGTGGTTCTGTTGGCACAGCAAGGATTCAGGCAAAGAAATTGTTGTAATCCATTGTTATTTAGAAAAATGATTAATTGCTCCCAGTCCTAGCCAGAACTTAAAAGGGTGGTGAGATTCTTAGACCTAGTTCATGCTCTCAGATGCTTCCTGAAACACACTGAAAGCATTTGTCATGGTTGTCTCAGAAACAGAAATAGCTAGACATCACTTCCCAAACTCTGACCTCTTGGCTGTCTTGTGTGATTAGGATGGCATTTGTTTTTTCCATAAGATCTCATGGTATCAGATATGCCTCAAGAGATAAGTCATTTCTTCCAACCTTGCAACAAATGCAGTTGGTTGTTCTGAAACATTATTGAGAGTACCAGTTGTCATTCACAATCAGCATTCTCTCGGTTTCATCTTCATGATTTTGCTCTGCAAGAAAGAGAATGAAATTTGGTGTCTGGTGGCGGTTGCCAATATGTTGCACCAGATTTTTTTAGGGCAGTGCAGCCTCGTTGTAGCCAGTCATTTACAAAATTTCACTGGATTTGCCAGGAATTTTGTTGCTTGGCAAGGAAATGCCATGTGTTTCTCTGTGCTCTTTATCTAAGGCTCCTTGGTAAATACATGTAGCTAGCAAATTATTCCATGCTACCTCTCATTAGGAGAATAAGTTTAGCTATCACATGAAGGATACCATAATGTTTTCAAAGAGTAACTGAGGTAAAAGTTGGGTGCTCATGGATTCCTTCCTGCTCTTGCCTATACTCCTAACAATAATGTGAATTGGTAATCTATTCTAGAGAAATAAAAAATATTTATTGTAAATTGTGCTTCTTAGAGAATACTTACCTGATTACATCATAAGCCAGCTCACACCTCTCAAGAAATGCAAGCATCTCACATGATTGGTCGCTGTAAACTGAAGAACCTGATCACTTTAGATTAAACTGGACAACGTCTGGTTAAGTTTGTTGGCACCTCGCGGTGACAAGGTGGAGGTAATTATAATTGTCTCAGAAAAGTTACTTCCCATTGTTGATTGTTTTAAAGTCTCTGTGGAAGAGTTACTTCCCATGGATGTTATTGTTATAGTCTGTATTGTGTACATTTGGGAAAGATGCATTTTGTCAACTTTGCTGAAGGGCTTGATGCTGGGGGTAGGGAAAGTTAGTAGTTAAATTAAATGAATGGGCACATTACTAAGATACATGCAGGTATAGCAATGAGTTTGGTAACTTGAATGCAAAACACCAACCCCTTCAACCTATTGCAACCAGGATGAAAACAAGAACCATAAATCCACAGAGTGAATGTTACAAGAATGTTTTTTAAGGTTTCATCCAGATTTTTGGTCTTTATAATGAAACTTTTATTTAAAGGAGAGTGTTTTGGATATGAGGTTGAAGAATCTAAGCCAGTCTGAGCAGGAAGAAAGGGACACAAAACCAATGGTTCACTATAACATTCCTCCAGACATCATTGGCCAGATGCATGCAGCTAGGAAAAACTTGGAAGCAGCCATCATGAAATACGAATCCATTATTGAACACCTGGAGGAGCTGTGGGAGACAAAGGTAAAAGAAAATGTTAATTTTATTGTTGGGTCTTATATACATCCTTCAGAACTGTAAAAAGAATTTACATCTTGTACAGCTTGTTTTTTAGTCATCCCCTCAACAACTCTATACTTTACAGAGAGAGAGGATGTTTGCTTGAAACAAGTGAATTATGGATATGTTTTGTTGAGTCGGTGAAAAACTCAGTATTGTCGCAAGTGGCAAAACCACAAGTTAAAAATTTTCACCTATGTGATGAAATCAATCCATTATTCACTCATAGCAAGCAAACTTTCATTTTATTATATGATGAAACATATTGGTTAGCAAGATGTACTGTATAACAGATTAAAATAGCAGATTTCTTACTGGATCCCACTCAATATTAGTGTTTTACTGTTAATATTCTTCTGTCTTTTGTGATTATTGCACAGAAAATATAAACAATATCATAATTCTCCCAGCCAGTTCAGAGTAAATTAGCACATTAAGAAGAAAAATAAATTCAGCCTTGTTGAATTTGAACGAGAGTTGTATTAATGTGAGGTGCCCATATTTACCTCTTGACTACATTGCCAGTCTAAGAATAACTTCAGATTTGACTTCAATGAAATATCAAGATTATTTCTTTTAGAAAATCCAGTAATTCACGGCCCAACATAACACTGGTTGCAATACATTTTGACCATCAGACATCCTTTTAATATCTTATCTCTTCCATTTCATGATCACTACAGTCCCCATCCATAACCTTACGTTTATTTGCTCCATTAAAGGATATGATGAACACCTGGAACAAGAAAGGGTTGACATCATGAATTTTCAATTCCATTTTCATTAATTCATGCTCAACTCTAGTGGTCTGGACCTTTTTCTTCAGAGTACCTGCAATACCTCTGAATCAGATTCATTGCTCTCCATTAATTTGAATTTTAGCCTCTTTTCAACCTAAGTTTTACATTCAAGGTCAGGGATTGTATCGTCCTAATTTCCCTAATTTTCCCATTTGATATACCTTATATACTCATTTATAAGTTGAGCCAGTTGCAAACTGCACAGACCAAGATCTGCTATGAACGTAATGCATTGGCAGATCTGGGTCTATACAGTTTGTTCGGAGTACTCAGCAGAACAAACAACATTAACCTTGATCTGTGTGCGCTTTTTACAAAGGCAGTTCAGGGTCTTTGTTATTTGCAGTTGGACTTGACTTGTATGCAATGGAAAATGGCTTCATTACTCTTTTCACAACCATGTGCACCTTTTCCTTGACACCAATATTATTGCCAGATGACAACCTCCTCCACCTATTCCTTGACACCAGTGATATTGACCAATGATTCAAGTTTGTCACAGAATTGAAATGTGTGTCTCTCATAACACATTACTGCAGTGGAATTAGCTCTACTCCATATCATCTTTGATAAAAAAACAGTTTACATGAGATTGCAAAAATAGTTTGTATAAAACTGTTTATGGATCCAAAGTCATTGTGTTTAGTAAGTCAGTTATGAAAGAAAATACCACTGTACTAAATCATTTGAAAAGGAATTTATTTTCACAATTTTTATCAGCATGGCTTTTTTTTAGAAGTTACCTTTAAGGTTTCACATTTTGTACCTTGAAATAATTACGAATTATAAGGGGGGCCCCGAGTGGCCGAGTGGTCTAAAGCGCTG
>QKMX01347000.1:22465-32653 GCA_003401595.1 Venustaconcha ellipsiformis | reverse complement strand
CTAACGCTAACCTCTTAATGCTGAGCACCAAGTGAGGCAGGTGTTGTACCATTTTTATGTCTCTGATATGACTTTGCCAGGGTTTGAACTTGAGACCTCCAGCATCATAGGTGGATGCTTCTAACCATTTAGGTCACCAGAGTGGTGCTTGTGATGTAATAGGTCAAATAATGTGCCAGTCAGATATACTTGTGTATGTATTATACAGACATATATGAGGCATAGTGATCACACTGGATTGAAATATTTCAAGCAAAATTACTTCTCTCTCTCTGGTCCAAATTAAAATAATGAAAATATGAAGCAATGAGTAAGATGTGAAATTCTGTAATGTCCTAATGAAGTTGTCATCAACAGGTATTTAGCTGCTTTTGCAAGTAATATAGTATAAAACAGTTAAACAAAACCACTCATCTTACATTATGAAAATGTCTAAAACTTTCTTAAACTTGAAAAAGCAAGCTGCATAACATCATCATTTTGCCAAGTTTGCCTGGCAGAATGATCTCTTGAGTGACAATATTATCCTGTCTGCTTCCTCAGAATGGATGCCAAGTTGATTCTTTGTGCAATAAATAGAAAACTTTGTTTTGCTTTGAACATCACTATGATGTCTACAAAAAACTTCATCACATAATTTGAAAGGTTTTAATAATCTACAACCTGCTGCAATGTATCTCACATTTTCTTATTCAGATGAGACAGTAGGAGTACTCTAAATGGTACATTATATGCATACCATTTAGTAAATAGTATTAGTGTGACCCTGCTATAACACAATGGTTGTGGTCCAGAGAACCTGACCATGTTGTGCAATGAACCATGTTATAATCAAGTCGGTTAGCTGAAGAAAATGATGCATGTGTGTGTGTGTGTGTGTAATATAAATGGGTGAAAATGTACGTGTTTTTTATTAAATGAAGACAACACAAATCTGAAATACACTTATATTGATAACTTACAGTGGTGTGGTATAATCCATAAAGCATTTAGTACTGTACATGTATATGAAAAATCCATGAATTTGAGTATATATCACAAGTTTTAAAATTCATGTATCAGTCACATCCCATTATAAAACAAAAAAAAACACATACCTAAAAAAAGAAAATCTTTCTTTTAATATTCCACTGTAAACAAACATGTGTCATTAAACAATTCACTATCATATTCATTGTTACCAGAAGCTGGTAGCATGTGGCCTTAGTAGTTTACATGCTATATGTATTTGTACATGTATATGTGTACTTAAATTGGCCTAGATTTTAGTTAGCAAGAGACAGCTATAATCTTGCAGAGGATATCTTGAGAATAGAGAAATGAAAGCATGAATAAATTAAAAAGTTTATCAAACAACTTTGCAGTATGCCCCATTTTCAATTAACTCGATGCCCAAATATCTTTGGTTTCAAAATAATGGAAACTTAAATTTGTGCTTGTAAGCATGAACTGTTTTCCTGCAAAAAGGAGACTTTAACACCACAATAAATGTGTTCAAGTCACTTTGAAAAATCAACATTCTGTTAGATTCCATTGCTTTTATTTAAGTTTGGTGCTTTCTTCCTTTGATGAAAGGTGCTTTGTTTTATTGAAATTTGTAGTCAGCTTACTCTGATGAAGGATGCATGTGTTATTGAAGTCACCGCCAACTTTGAAGGACCTAAACAATGCCCAATTGTTGTGGTAGCAACATCAAATGATTGAAGAACACTGACTGAGAATTTTCATTTGGTTAGTATTTATACAGAACAAATGGTTCTTCAAAAGCAATCAATTATGTTTTGACATTTCAGCAAAACTATTTATTCTTGTTACATTTTAAAAAAAATAAATTGCTGTCATTTGGTTGATTCTAGCTATTCTTGTTCCTGTCATCAGAGGTTGGTTCATTGTAACTAGTCTGGTAGCATGACTATTTGAATGTATCACTATGCACAATATTCAGGCCAGATGTCAGCATAAGTGGATCATGATATAATAATGCACTGCTAATATGGTTTGTTAATATGAACAAATATTGGTTTTTTATGTAATAATAGAAAGGTACCAGTGTATTTTATTTCCAAATCTGTGGCTTCCTTTCATAATACCTTGAATTTCTTAACTCCAAACCCTACATTGTATACACAAATTTTTAAAGAGTCAACAATGTTGTCACCCAAAAACTTCCCAGATGTGTATATTTTGTCACCAATAAGGACAAAACTCACAATCTGTGACACTGACGAAGACCACCATATCCCTGAATAAACCTATTACAAGTTATTTTTAATACTTTTAAGGATATTTTTTTATGAACAAGGAATTTTCTGGAATCATGTCAAATCACCTTGTATTAAAATCAAAAGTGATCTCTTCCAGATAATAATAATAAACATTTTACACCACTTTTTGGACGTTTAAGATAATAAAATTATTTTTTCATGTACAAAACAATTGTAGATATGAAATTTCAGGAGCCATGACACCACAGTGTTATATCTGAATTCATGTTATAACAGAGGATGCTATAGCAGGCTCTTCTTAAAACCCTCTTTCATCAAATCAATATTATGCTTCTTAAAACCCTCTTTATCAAATCAGCATTATGCTTCTAAAAACCCTCTTTCATCAAATCTGAAATCAAAAAATGATTTCCTTTTCTTAACTGTAAGCCATCCACAACAACTGGTCATGGTAAAACACAGAATTATTTTTATTTCACAGAAACCATTTTCCTTCTTCTATTTTCAATGACCTTGACCTCAAAATGCTAATTTATCTTTCACATGAACAAGCCATAAACAAAGTCTGATCATGGATTGTGGCATAGGACTGAAGTTATTCTGTGTAAACATTCTTTCTTATGCATCCCTCTGACCTTGATCATAACTACAAGCCATCCACAAAATTTAGCCAAGGCACATGGTAGTTTTGTGGAAAATCACTTTACCTAACATCTGTTCATGCAATCTTGACTGTAATCCATTCACAAAGTTTTGTTTAATGTCAGTAATAAAGAACTCAAGAGATCATGAAGAAACCATTGTCCTTATGACAGTCCCTGTGATACAGAATTTTGGCCTTATGAGCCTGAATTCAGTACATTTCTTCTCTGTCATAAATGAAACATACATACAATATATGGTGGATAACTCAAAATTATTGTGTGGAAATTAGAGGAAATGGATAAATGGATGTGGATGGATGGATAGACATTACAAAATGATACACACTACCTTATGTCAGGTTTATAAAAATAAGAGACCCAAGTGGTCCTGAGATTATTCACCTCACTGACATATACCTATTACCTAAATGAAAGAATAGTTGGCCAAGAAATCTGGGTCAGCAGAAATTGTTTCCCATGTTGTTCTGTCAAAGTTTGTAAAATTCTGTAACAGTTTTATTAGATAAAAATGTGTAAATGGTTTTTGATTTTTAATAACAGCAGACATATGCGATGGCAGATTAGCATCATTTATATAAATGTGAAAGGCCTTCAAGCTAGGAAACACCCTACCAAATTTTGTCAAAATTCCATTAGTGGCTTTTCAGAATATTTTGTTTTTGTTTTCAGTTTATGCCATCATATTTGATGGCAGATTGCCATCAATTGTACAAACATAAAAGCCATTTATGCCACAATACTTTCTGTCAAACTTGGTCAAATTTTATTCAGCAGTTTTGCTGAGTTCTCTTTTCAAGGATTTTATATTTCCAGTGTGATCTTTATAGAACTGAAAGATATCTGACACATGATGCTTCTATCAAATTCTGCTAAACAGCTGTTGAGAGAAAGTAATTTAAAGGCTTATCTATAAAATCAATAGCAGTTGTATTTGATGGCGACCATCATATTTTTTACAAAATATAAAGCCATCAATGCCTGGATGCTTTTGTCAAACAAAGATAAAATTGTTGTTTTTGAGAACAAATTGTTTGCAGGGGTTTTCTTTTTTGGACAACAGAAGCCATATTGGACAATGTCTTGGTACCTATTTAAAAAAATTGAAAGGCCTTGTCAAATTAAGCCCATAAAATTATGTGTAAACTGGTCAAGAGTTTTATTTTTAACAGTAGTAAATAGCAACTGTGAGATGATGATGCATGTCACATGAATAACATAAGTTGATTTGGACATATGGCTTGGTAAGTAAGTGAAAAGTTCTCTCAAAGTGACATGATCTCAGCTCTGTGCTCCATCTGTCTGATCATGATCCCCTCCTGCTTGTTGAATATAAACTTGTTGACCTCCACCTGCAGCTAACTGCTGAACTTGATACACTGCAGACTGGAATAAGACATGGAAAAAAATTTCTTTAGAAACAGAAATTAAAAAAAGAAAACAAAAGGCAATGTCAAATAATAAATAGATATATAAATATATATTACACCATAGTTTCTGTTTGATAGGACCATGTACAAAGATAAGCTATCTCTTACTCTCTCTCTCTCCCTCAATGAATTATAACTTTAATTGGATCATTTTATTTGATCATTAGGTGCAAGAAGAAAAGTTTGATGGAATATGTCTTTATCATGGTTATTTATCTTCCAAACTTGAAAGTTCTAACATACATATATGCAATAAAATTTAAACAGAGTATATTATAAACATTGTACATTACTGGTGTATGCTGCTTTAGCGTAATTACATCTGATGTATGTTGATTTTTAATACTGCCATTCATGTCATTGTCTTTAATACTCAATTTGGGATCCTATACTTTTTCCTAAAAGATTTCTTTGCCCAAAAAAAAAAATTTTTTAAACATTATTTTTGGGTATTTTTTTAGAATTATTTTCCATATGAAAAATATGATAAAGTTATTCAGATAACACAATCCGTATTTAAGTTGATTTGGGGTTTAAGATGAAGCTAAGATTTTCTGGTCAAAAAGTATTATTGTCTTATAGGCTGGCAAATATGGTGCTTGTTCAGACAGATGTGTTTTGAGCAAATAAAATATCTTTACTTCTTAATTTCATTTTCTGATTCTTATTTATTAAACTTAACCCATACCCTAGGGCTATATGGTTTTGAAGTGCAAGATCCAGATGGGCTAAATTGTAATTAAAATATAAACTAAAACTGCACTCTATTTTTAAATTGTCTGCATTTTAATTTTGTCTATCAGTATGTTTTTATCTACATATCAAATTACCACTGATTTTGTCCATACAATATGTACATCAGAATCATATTTAACGGGTTCAAAATCACTTTCGTAACTCTGTTTACACTTTTCCAGCTCCAATAGTCTCACATACATCTTAGCTTTAAAAATGAATTGACTTCACTATCATCAGTCAGTATTTGCTGAATGAAATTCTCATCTAAAGATGAACCCCACTGGAATCAAGCCATTTTGGCTTTTCTATGTAGCCTACATTATAAACATGCATTGTAAAACTTTCTAGATGCAAGGTTCAAACTACGACATAATGCATATTCTGGGACCTAGTGTGCAAATCAGATATAGTTTAAGAACCATTCGCGTCATGCTGAAGAACCTAGATATGTAAATGTTAAGAGGAAAGACAAGTGCAACAAGTGCAACAGTACTTCCACCAGCATGACTTATGTTGTGACAAAAACTTTAAAAATAAAAATTGTAAACTACTGAGAGTACATTTTCATAAGCACAATTTTAAACTAATTTTCGGGAGTTCTTGCACATCACTGGTCTCCAAGTGTGCAAATTCATACAAATATCGTGCATTTTTCAAGCAATTGCTTTTCTTGGCAGCATCTTTGTATCCATGCCATCAAGTGACAGACCACAATAATAGGTGAGCTGCATGGTTACTTTAAAATCAAACGCTTTTCTAACCTGTGCAAACTGATTGGCTTGGTCTGCTTGGGTTCCTGAGGTCTGGATAATGATTGGTTGATTTGTATGCTTTCCTTGTAACTGCATCTGAATGGCCTGCAGTTGTGCTTGGGTTAACTGGATCTAAAACAGGAACAGAATTAAACTTGACTATGGCAAGGTAACTATACCGTAAACAGGTAAATAAAACAAGATGCATTCCAAGTCTGATTACTGTTTTCTCCAAGACAGTATGATGGAGGAAAGGACTAATGGACAAAAACTCAAACATATATAAACAATCAATATCGAATGACTTGGCTGCTCATGAAAATTATGTGTGAGACACAGTTTATTCATTTTAAAGGTAAAAAATCTTATTGTAAAAAAAAAGGGATCAAATTAAATAATCGTCTCAATCCTCATCATCCTCATCATCTCCCCTGAGAAATACAACCTGGAGGTCCAGATATAATATTTCTACCAATTAAATTTATAGCAGGAAATTTTAATACTGCTCTACATTTTTAAGAAAAAGCAGCTGCATAAATGAATAAAATCAATCCCTTTTCGCATTAAGTAATCAAATTTTAGTTTTAAAAATGCATCATTCAAAAAGAAAGCAACAAAGTGAACAAAACCTTTGGATCATAATTGACACTTCTTCAGAAATAGTGAATATTGCAGCAGAAATATGACTGGTTCTTGTTTTTCTTACAAATAAAGCAACTGATCTTGTATGTGCATGCATGAGCATTTGTACACACATACATATACACAGAGCAGAACCCATCTTGAAAGACTATCCATTATTCTGCCAAAATAAAATCACGGTTAAGCAAGACATGTTCTCTTACATGACAGAACACTATATAATCAATAAATGTAATCACTGCGAATCTGGTCTCAGATCTAGTTGGGTGTATTTTTTCAAGTAAATCAAGTTTACAAGTGATTCAGTTTTACTCCAAATGAGTTACTGAGACTATCAACAAACAGTTCAATGAAAAATTCTAAGAGATACATACTGGAATATTTTGGACCTCGCCTGTGGCTGTAATGACCTGCTGGAAAACTTGTGTTTGCTGTGTCTGTTGCTGCTGAGGTTGAGTGGGTTGAGCTTGCTGCACATGCTGAATCTGCTGGACTGGTTGTTGAACTTGTGCTGTGTGTTGCACCTGTGGGGCCTGGATTGTAATAACCTGTGGCTGTCCAGTCTAGAATTTAAAAATGTTAGGAAATATGATGTATTGTCAACAGATGAGTTGTAAAGTATATTGACAAAGATGTAAATGTATGTCATATGACTCGACAAAGCTGTAACTGTGTATCATATGATATGATTTGACAAAGCTCTAATTGTTATATGATTTGACAAAGCTTAACTGTATGTTATATGATTTGACAAAGCTCAGATTGTTTTGTGACTTGACAAAGCTGTAATGTTGTCATATGAATTGTCAAAGCTGTAATGTTATGTCATATGACTTGGAAAGCCATAATTGCATGCCATATGACTTGGAAAGCTGTAACTGTATGTCATATGACTTGGCAAAGCTTTAATTGTATATTATATGCTTTGACAAAGCTGAAATTGTCATATGACTTGACATTGCTGTAATATTGTCATATGACTTGGAAAGCTGTAACTGTATGTCATATGACTTGACAAAGCTGAAATTACAATATGACTTGACAAAACTGTAATGTTATGTCATATGACTGGGAAAGCTGTAACTATGTCATATGACTTGACAAAGCTGTAATTGTATGTTATATACCTCGATAAAGCTGTAATGTTATGTCATATTACTTCATAAAGTATTAAGGATGATCACCCTTTCATTGTCCAAATTCATGTAAAATCATTGATCAGTATGAATTTCCCATGCTACACTTATATCTATTCAAGAGTAAGGATTGTTATGAAGGAAATTAGGAGAAAAAGTACCCACTCTCTTATTGTCCATGAAAATAATATTTGCACAAGTATATGAAAATTCTTCAAATTTGTAAATATAAAAAAGCACAGACCCCTTTTATATGATTAAAAACAATGATTGTTGGTGAGTGAATATTTTACAGTGCAACACAATTATTAAGCTCACATCTATCAGCAAAACAGAAAGCCTGTGCAACTAATTTACAGCAGGTCAGAAAGTGCAGAAGATCTCCTGAGGTACTTAATATTCTTTGCTTACTTTATTATTTTCTATCATAAGACCATCACTGTGATTGTTAAAATTAAAATTATATCACGTTTTTATCTTTCTTCCTATTTATTAACAAAAAGTCAAAACCACATCTTTTTATGTCCTATATCTCCCAGTATGTTCTATCTCTCCTAGATTGTTCTATCTCTCCCAGACTTCATTCTGCTACAATACTTAAATAACAAGTGAAATCATAACGGAATGATCATGTCATTCTAAAATATGCATTAAGCATTAATTTTACAAAAGCCTTAAAAACAACCAATGGACAAAAATATTAGCAATGACTGTACTTTAGCAATATGTATTCATATCTGCTAAAAGAATCCAGATTTTAAAAAAAATCAATTATATTAAAAATTGTAAACAATTATAGTGTGGTGGAAATAGAGCTCAATCTTGCATCATGGAACTGGATGTAAAATTTGACCTGAGCAAGTCAGAATTTACAGAATGTTTTCTTACACGTATTCATATCTGCTAAAAAAATCCAGATTTTAAAAAATCAATTATATTAAACATTGTACAAAATTATAGTGTGGTGGAAATAGAGCTCAATCTTGCATCATAGGACTGAATATAAAATTTGACCTGAGTAAGTCAGAATTTACAGAATACGTTTTCTTAGATCTGGCATTAAGCACCTGCCATAATGCACTTTGAAAAGATCAGATATGTTTATAACTGCACACTGACAAAAAACATGAATAAACTGCACACTGACATTAAGATAAATAAACTACACACAGATAATATTAAATATGAACAAACTGCACACTGACAAAAAGATCAATATACTGCACACTGACAAAAACATGAATAAACTGCACACAGACAATAAGATGATTAAACTGCACACTGACAAAATGATCAATATACTGCACACTGACAATAAGATGAATAAACTGCACAATGACAATAAGATGAATAAACTGCACACTGACAAAAAGATGAATAAACTGCACACTGACAAAAAATAATACACTGTACATAGACAATAAGATGAATAAACTCCACACAGTCAGAAAGACGAATAAACTACATACTGACAAAAAGATGAATAAACTACATACTGACAAAAAGATGAATAAACATTTAACTGCACACTGACAATAAGATGAATAAACTGCACACTGACAAAAAGATGAATAAACTGCACACTGACAAAAAATAATACACTGTACATAGACAATAAGATGAATAAACTCCATACAGACAATAAGATGAATAAACTCCACACAGTCAGAAAGATGAATAAACTACATACTGACAAAAAGATGAATAAACATTTAACTGCACACTGACAATAAGATGAATAAACTGCACACTGACAAAAAGATAATAAACTGCACACTGACAAAAAAATAATACACTGTACACAGACAATAACATGAAAATAACTAAATACAGACAATAAGATGAATAAACTCCACACAGACAGAAAGATGAATTAACTACATACTGACAAAAAGATGAATAAACATTTAACTGCACACTGACAATAAGATGAATAAACTGCACACTTACCGGCACATTGATTGTTGATCCAGCATTTGAAACTAATGATGTTACTACTCCTGGTTGACCAATAATCTGGAAAGGCTGGTTTATTTGCTGTCCTGTTGAGGAAAAAATAAATCAGAAGATTAATTAATTAAAGTAGCTTTGACAAATGTAAAATTTACATTATTTTGCAATTTCAATTGCAGTGACCTCAGCCTCAGATATTCACTACAGATTCAAAAGAGAGATGTCTTTCCCCAAGTATAATGCAACTCTTTTGATAAAATTGGATGTCTAGAAACTTGTGGAAAGTTGACTTACAATTGGAATCCAAAATGATATTCTGAGTTCCCGACAAGGTCCCAGCAGACTTTTAAAAAACCCAAATTCCTTTATTTTTCCAATCCTTTTTCATGGCCATTTCATGAAACTCAAGGACTACAATATTCTGCATTGTTGACTGTAATTATGTTGTCATACCTGTCAAATTTTTAAAAGCCAAGTAGGGAGACTGAATAAAAAAATAGGGAGATTGGGACCTAAAATTAGTAGGTTTTTCATGACATTTTGTCAGCATCGTCTTCACTAAATACTGACCAATCTTCTGGTCCAATATGCATGAAAATCTCAAAGGAACCACTATTTCCACCTGTGATATGCCTTATTTGCCCCCAGGA
>QKMX01346997.1:1901-13757 GCA_003401595.1 Venustaconcha ellipsiformis | reverse complement strand
ACACACACACACACACACACACACACACATCTAAACAGAACCATACCACTAACTGAACACTAAGTTAGTCTTTGTCTCAAAGCCATCTATACATTCTCAAGGTTAATACAACCATTTCATCAGAAAATTCAAGCACTTCCCTAAGCAAAATATTTCAATTTAAAAATATTTCAATTTAAAGCACTGTTTAACTGCACCTGAAATGAAGACATTGACCAGCAGAGTCCACAAAATTTCAGACTTAAGTATTTTGCTTCTAGAGAACTCTGGACCATATTTTTATGAAATAGCTTAAGACATTATAGTTGAGACGCTTGGGACTAGGGGAAGGCAGGGGTGTAAACAATTCATCTACATCTGTTCAGGAGTTAGAAATTTGATCTGCCGAGGATTCTAAGTTTGTCATGTTTAAGTAAGAAATTTTTTTTATGATTTATGTTCTTAATATTTCTGTCCTTTTGTGCTTTTCACTCTTGAAACTGAACTTCACAGCACAGGTAATGGATGCAAGTTGGGTACTAAAATCCAAATCCAAGTCTAGAAAATATTATGTTCAGAATCAATCAGAAAACAGTTCTAACATGTGGCACCTACATTTACAACTTGAGAAATTACATTTTCATACCCAGCCCTCAATTTGTTAATGGTATTTGCATTTACACACCTTTTAAGTAACCAAGGTAAAATTTTAATGGTATTTGCAATTACATACTCTTTTCAATAACCACGTCATTTAAATGGAATTTGCATTTATATACTCTTTTCAATAACCAAGGTGTTATTTTGATGGCATTTGCATTTACACACTCTTTTCAGTAACCAAGGTGTCAGGTTAATGGTATTTGCATTTACACTCCTTTCAGTAACCAAGGTGTCATTTTAAAAGCATTTTCATTTACACACTCTTTTCAGTAACCAAAGGTGTCATTTTAAAGGTATTTTTATACCCATACACTCTTTTTAGTAACCAAGGTGTCATTTTAATATGAAGAAATTCTTCTTTTCAACAAGATATTGCACAGTTTATGTGATAGACCTGTGAGAAGTTATAAGCCAGAAAATGTCAAAATTTTGTGATTTTTCCTCCTCTGATCAGACACTTTTAAGATTGCCCATGGTTATGGATATTACCAATTTCATATCTTTATTAAGTCATACCAATTTCATATCTTATTGACGAAGTCATACCAATTTTATATCTTTATTGACAGTCATACTGATTTAATTTTTTGCTGACACACTGTAATAGAATGTCATACTAATTTCACAGCTTTCATTCTTTCCATGATTGTTCTATTAAAGCAAGAATTACATAGATATAATTCACTGCTTTTTAAATACTTCTTACAAAATAAAGACTGATATCATATCCCTATACCTGAACACCTGATTAAAAATAGAAGTTTGCATTCTCTTAATATGGTTCTGCTGACCTGCTCTGCAAGTTGCACTATTGATTCTCTGACACGTTCATCAAACTCCTGTCGTGTGTGGAGGGCCTGCTTTTTTATGGTATTCATCACATCAGTAGTGGGGTTAGTCTTCCACCCATACAAACGGTCAATCTGGTAAAACACAATAATACAATTGTTAGTAAAATGGGAACAGATCTTTCTTTGGGACTGTGATTTCTGATTCAGATCTGGCATGTGCATCTTCCTCCATTATGTTGGCTGGTTGGAGATGTTGATAAATACCCATATGATGTAAATGTAACCAGATAAAACCAAGCTATGGCCTGAAGTCCTTGGTTGCATATGTCTAATTTAGATTGTCATGAAATGAATAATACGAGAACATGACTCTGCAAGAACAAGATAGAATTATTTTTTAAAAATATCTACTAATATCATCACAATTTTATTGCATGCTATTGCTTGTAATCTGGTGTTCTATGGCACAGCAATACAAGTAGGTCTTGTAGTGATGAGGCAATTGGAGTAAAGTGCATTGTCCAAGGACAAGCTGTGGTTGCCAAACTATGCAAATCTGATGATGGAATTAAAAATCCATACTCTTTTGGAAAATGAGTCCAGAAATCTAACCACAGAGCAACTTCAGCTCCTGTATCCATTGATGATCTCTTATGACAGGCAGGAGATTAAATATGGCTTAACATAAATCCCCAAACCAAGAGGGCAATAAAATAAAACATGCTCAAAAAATTCAGTAACACTTGAATGAATCATAAATTAACATTGGTTTGTATGTAAAAGAACCACGTGTTATTAAAGTAAAATGTACTAAAAAAAAAGACTTTTTCCAACTTTACCAATAACCTTTTTGAAATAAAATGTTCTAAAACTTAACATAAGGTCACATCAATATAAAGCTCCAAGTCCAACAATCCTGTGTAATTTTCAGCTGTAGAAATCAAAATTATCAGGGGCCATAACTCCTTTAGAGGCTCAAAGAAATGCTGGAAATTGATCTTTTTCTCATCAACATAAAGCTGAATACCTAATTAGGTTAAAATCCATAGACTCCAAGTATTAATGTGTAGAAGCTGAACTGCTGACAATGAAAGGATGGACAGCTGGATGGGCTAACTGTTATCATCACTACAATAATTTATCAAGTCAATGGAAAAATACAGTAATCAAGTTCTGAAAAATTCTCCCAGTCACCTTATTCAGTGCCACAACAAATGGCGTTTTCTTTTCTTTGAGAAGATTGATAGATTCAATAGTCTGTGGTTCCAAACCATGCATAATGTCCACAACAAGTACGGCTATATCACAGAGAGAGGACCCTCGCAACCGAAGATTGCTGAAATGAAATTAGAAAGGTGTAAAATATATGCAACAAATGCCAAAGCTTATAAGATAGAGACATCTGTATACCATCTTTTACCAAAACATCTGCAAAAAATTTCATATACACATATTAGCAGTTACAAAATAATAGGCATCAGGAGTTTTAAACCAGAAAGGAATTTGTTTTACTAAATTATATTTCTTTAAGAATTCATACTAGATCAAATTAACATTAAGAAATAACCCCTAAACGTCAGAGTCCTGCCCTCCCTTAAACACAAAAACTGACTTTCCAACTGTATATTTTTGAGATATGAAATAACTCTTACAAATTACCTCCCCTTCACACCCTCTTCAGCCACACATATCCCCCAATGTTTATCAGTTTCAGTTTGAGCAAAGAATGTGAAAGGATGCTATCATTTATGGGAAACAATAGGAAGTATTGATAGTAATGTAATCAGATAAGCATTCTCAAAAAAACTTTATTTACTAAAAAAACGTTCCTGTCTCTGCCGAATACATTACCCAGTCATATTCATATTAGGAGAATAGGTAAGAGAAGGAGGAAAAGCATGAGCATCCAACATGAACCCAAACCACCCTGTAGGAGCACAATCAAAACTCTACTGAATGGATCAATACTTCTAAATACGAAAGCAGCACAACCCAAGATTATGTTTATATTCAGGCAAAGGAGATCCATATGTTGTCATGCACCTGGCTATTGCCATACCTGCAGAAGTTTCCCAGACAAATCCAGCACAGGCTATAAGGCCATGCCTGAAACCAAGACTGAGGCATGTTAACTGTCTGGGCCAGTGGCATGATTAAATTCAACTCTCTTCTTTGTGAGGCCTGGTCTCACAAAAAGAAGCTGGAGAATGCAAACAACTGACTTTAATATGTCTTGATTTTGAAACATTATGTTCGAAGGCCAGGTTGATAGAAATTGTTGACATTATTGTGATCCAAGATCTTCACAAGCCAATGAGGGATCCGAGTATTTTGAATCTAATAATGCACATGTGAGATTCTGTTTTGTTTTTCAGTCTTAACTAGAATGAAAGGCCTACATTCATGCCCCAGACATTCTCTGTACAGATCAGGTAACATCTATGAGCATGAACTGGGTCATCATGCAGCTTCACCTGTCATGATGGGTTGATCGAGGACAGCAGGCAAATAGTTACTTTTTGCTTACAGGTAGACAGAATCCTATTGTTAGAAATAAAACAAATTTGTTTCAATAGCATGACTGACCCATTGGAATGAAACTGCATATACAGTGACCACCCTATAGCACACTCTGTTGTAACACAAATTCAGATATAACATGATTTTGGAATAGCTCCCAAAATTTCATATGGATGTATTTTTCTCATACATGAAAATTTTTGTTTTCTTTCTTAAATGTACAAAAAGTAACATGTAAAAAGTTTATTATCATTTTTGGGAAGAGATAGTGTATAAATTCTAATACAAAATGATTGTGGCATGGCTAGTGCAATTTCATGTACATGTATTTTTCACATACACGGAAAAAGATTTTCTTCATATTAGTATGAAAAATAACTTGTAAAAAAATGTATTCAGCAACTCACCTATGGTGCAAATTGCTATTCTTTTCCTTACTGGTGACAAAATATATCTAGCAATATTTTTTATCAATATTTTTGGCTGGTAAACTTTTATATACGTTTGATTTGGAGTATTAAAATTCTGAGGCACCATAAAAAGAAGTGACAATTTTGATGTTAAATGCCTTGGAGTTTTGTATTAAAGAAATTGTTTGTTCATACTGACATACCAACTGAACAGTATACTGTTATATCATAACCCGCTAATTCTGACATCTGGCCTGATGACTATGCTGTTACATCTCCACGTTTTAATATTTATTTTGAAATTTCTGGTATCAGAGATTAACAAGACAAGACACTATCTCATAAGGGATCTTTTGGACTAAGTAGTGTCAGACTATAGGCTGTTTGCTGGTAATCAATATATCTATATAGACTGACCTTTATAGGTAGATGGTAGACAAAGTTTATCTTTTCACTCATAGAATTCAATTCTTCAGAACACGCAAGTTTTCTGTAGTAATTCTTGTCAGAACAGGACACCTGCTGGTCTTTTTGTAAAAACTTCTGACCCATGCATGGAAACAGCATCACTTCAATAACAGAAATACTCCCCTTCAACCCAACAAAACACAAAACCCCCCAAAGATCTACTTACTGGTGTATCCAGTAGTAATGCTACTGGGACTAGCTACAATTGACCAACATTTGAATGCAGGAACAGTAACTGCTACAAATCCACCAAAATGATAGCTAATACCTTTTATCTTTTAAAAAGTACATCAAAAAAGTTTTGCTGAAACTTCAAAGAAATCTTATTACCTTTCAAGCACCGATTTTTCTGTACAAGTACTACGAAAATAATCAGTCTCAATTCATGTTCTACAATTATTTGTGATGTTGCTGCCGCAATAAGAAATGGATATCTGTTTGGTCTTCCAAAGTGTCCTTAGCATTTAACTTCAAAAACACCCCACCCCCAAAATTTAAGCAAGTCACCAAATTTAAATAAAAGCAATGGAATCTGATGGATTCTGGCACTTTCCAAAATGTTAAATGTTCAATCTTTTGAAACTACTGATATCTGGCCATCAAGTTAATTGAAGATGGGGTATCTTGCATAGTTGTTTGTTCAACTTTTTAATTTGTTAACATTTTCATTTCCTATCAATAGCCTCATCTCTTGGGTAGCCTCGTCAAGATGGCAGGCCAATTTAAGTCCATGTACATGTAAACAACTATAGCCATGCAATATTTGCGTCTATTGAATATAGATAAAACGAGGACTATACTTTTTTTATATATGTGTTATTTGTGCTTTCTAACATAATGCAAGTCATACATTTGAATTTTATAAAATGTAATCGAGACTCAAATTCATGGATTTCTTAAATACAATGTACAGTACTTAACATATGGATTATACTACACAAAAGTAACATCCAAATGTTTTTCAAGCTAGTTTATTTTCATTTAATCAAAATCACATATTTTTGTGCCCGCTTTTATTACCCACCCCCATATTTAAGGTAAATGCATAATTTTCTTCAGCTAATGGACTTGGTTGGTTATAACACAGCTCATTCTATAATATGGTCGGGTTCTACGGAGCCCAACCATCGTGTTATAGCAGGTCACACTTTAGTTGGTATCCACGGACAGTATAAGTAGCTCACATACCTTGCATGCTGTAGCTAGTCTATGACGAGTAGAGCAATGAAGTGAAATGATCTATGAAAATTAGATTCAATGCTTTTTACATGATCCTTCATTAAAGTGAATCTGCTGTCAAAATTTTTTTTATGAAAAATTGCATTTCCTTTATTTTCTGCAGTTCTCAAAGTTTTAAGATATCCCAGACTCATTATCCAATTAATGAATAAACTACACACAGAACAGATAAATTCAAACAATTATAGTTCTGCTAACAGACAGGAACTTTCATGTTGGCCACACATCTCTTATTTTTTTTTTTACAAAACCATTAAAAATTCAATATCAATGAAGTTACCTAAAAAAATCCTGAAATTATTTAATTAATCAAGTTCAGATTTCTTAAAGCCAAAGATAGTTAGGTCTGATCAATGAGACATCTCCTTATGTTCTGTGATTATTCCATTTAACATAAATCAGCCAGAGTTTTTGCAGTCTCAAGGTATACTGATCTTCACAAGTGTCATTTTCCATATCTTTCATGATCTCCTGTCAGCTGTGGAAATGTGATTTCACCTCTTCTTTGTAGTCTTTATTTACTGGCAAGTCTTGAGTTTTAAATTTGTAATACATCACAGGCACAAATAAAGGATTAATTCTGCTTTCTTTCAAGTTAGCTAGCATCCATCTCTTGCTGTACAAAAATTATAACAGCCTGCTAACTACATTGAGAATGGGTGTTTGATTATAAGTCTGGTCACATGCAGAATGAAAAATGGGTGGTTGATTACATGTTTGGTTCACATGTGGAATGATGACATTATCCACATAACTTTGAATTTTACCACTCTTAAGCCATGGTTTTCACGCCATGATTGTCAGAAGAAAGTAACAGTGCATTTTTATGGACTGTACTTTAAGTAAATGTGAATAAATATACATTAGTAACTGCTTTACTTGGCATTGTTGTCAGACTTATTTGATGTTGAGCCTGCAAACAAAATTATGCTGCAAGTTATTGATCTTGACAGGTATTTGAATTATGTTAATTTTGGCAGTAGTACTGTTTTAGCCATCATGCAACCACCATTCACAGCCAGTATAACTTTATTTTGTATTCTGATCTGTTGAGGTTAATCCATGTATCTACTAATATACAAAGTTTGAAAAAGGCAAATCCACAAATGGAACATTTTTGAAATAATACCTGTAAAAATATATAATATATATGTTAGAAGGCTGATAGGAGTTAAACTTTGTGTACAATTAACAAGTAAATATTGGTGACTGCATAAATAGATGGATGGACTGACAATTCATTATTGACAGATAGATGAATAGACATATAAATTGATGTGAGTGATGTATTTATCTTTAAAGATGAACAGGAAGGCATACAGAGATAAACTGATAAATAAATCCTAAAGTATTTGTATACATTACCTACCTGAATGACTCGTGGCCTGGTGTATCTATAATTAATAGGCCTGGTAACTTTAACTCCATCTTCTGAAACTAATAAAAACAAACCCATGTATAACATATTTCAACATGTTTGACACAACGCTTATGTGATTTAGTTAATGATGATGTGAAATGCAGTTTTGACACTTTTTCTCCTGAGCTAAAATGAAAAGGAAAGAAAAACTGATGGAGTCATATTCTGCCATCACTTACTAAAAATCATTGAAATTTAAAACAAGGCACAAAGCACCATTATTTTATTGTAGCAGTTTGATCATTTAGCAGCAAAGTGAAGAAATGATAACCAACATTTTCAAATAGATTCTGAGGGTGAACCATAGCACATGTATAACTCCTCCATATAAGAATCTGATTTACATAAAAATCATGAGACACTAGTTTTATAAGTTTTATAGTTCCGTCTCAAAAGTGCATTAGAGTCCAAGTAAGAGATTTAGAGAGGGGGTGGTGGAGTTGATGACACAGACTTTATGATACGACCTTGACTGTGATATGCGTTATGTCATCAAATTGAGAAAGCAAATATTTTAGTAAATTATATTTCTTCAAGAATATTTATAGGTACAAATTCAGAAATAAATTCTGCTACCTTCTGAATACAACCTTCCTGAAAAGATGAAAATAATTCATTCTTTACCCTCTCTTTATCATACAAAGGGAAAAAACTCCTGTGTTTACTTTGTTTAAGCTTTAATAAAAACACCAATGAGGATGCTTGCATTGCAAGAAAGGCTGGGAAAGCTAGTAATTCAATCAGACAAGCATTTTCTGAGAAAAATAATTTGCTAAAAAATATACTCTGCTGAAAACAGTCCGTGATCACATTAACACTGCCAGAGAATGAAACACATGAGCATCAAACCTCCACCAGTTACCCTTCAAGGGAGGTATGATTGGAGTCCTTGTATGACAGATTATCTGCTTTCTTCATGTGAAGGCAGTATATGCAATAGTCATGTGATGGCAGTGATAACTGAATATTTTTAACAAGAAAAACATCAAGGCAAATTGGTGAAAGCCTATGAAAAGGTAGCACTGACTTTAATTGGGAGAGGAAGTCATCTAGAACACAGCGACTGGACCCACCAGATTAAATTCCCTTCTGTGATCCTAGATCTCAGAGATAGAAGCTTGAGATGGATAACTGTGCTTGCCAGAAAATGACTACAATGATGTCTTGGATTGAAATGTTGCATCTAATTGCAAGGTTTGTAAAAGTCACCTGAACTCTAATGAGCTGAAATTTTTTTATGAGCCATATCTCCCAGGGCATATCAAGTAATTATGCCAAGTCTGTAGTACCCTGAGCATATCAACCAACTATGCCAAGGTTTGTAATACCCTGAGCATATCAACCAATTATGCCAAGGTTTGTAGTACCCTGAGCATATCAACCAATTATGCCAAGGTTTGTAGTACCCTGAGCATATCAACTAATTATGCCAAGTCTGTAGTACCTTGAGCATATCAACCAATTATGCCAAGTTTTTTTAGTACCCTGAGCATATCAACCAACTAGGTTTGTAGGGGTATATCATTTTCTAGCCTTTATTCGAAGACAGATTTAGTTTTGTGTGTTTAATGCCATTTTTCAGCACAAGATACACGTCAGCCAGTATGTGTGATGGAGGAAGAACCCAGGAAGGACCACTGACCTATGGAAAGCTACTGGCAAGTTTTCTCGTATACCCTCATTGAACTGGTTGAGACTCAAACCCAAGTCGACAGAGGAGATATATCAGTGATGTGTAAACACGAGTGACTTAGACCACTTGACTAACTTAGGCCCATTGGGAAAAAGAGGTGCTTTTGGGCCCTATATTTTCTATGTGTTTCTGGTAGTGCCTGATAGTATAGACTAGACCTTGTTATTTTCCTTTGTAAAGCTATTGCTAGATAAGTAGATCATTCACCCAAGACATGTCCTATTTGAAAGGGACAATCAGAACCCCTTTGTTGGTATGGTCCCTTATTTTCTGGATTATTATCAGTATCAGAACAGCTGCATGGAAGACATAATCCAAAACCCACCCTAAATGATTGACAGAGCATCCACAGCTCAGGCATTCCAGTACTTCAGAGATGATGTTGAGTACTTTGTAGTTCCACCTCATAAAAACAGAAAGTTCTATCATTGGGAAGCACTAATGACAAAAATCCAAGGAATGATTAATGCAAGATAACACTTTGTAATGTCTTAGAACATGATGCATTAGTTATTTGGGAAGTTGGTGGCAGTTATTGGGAAGCCTTGGGTAGGAGAACTTAGTTTCCTGTCCCCATAATTTAACTGCCTTTGAAAAAGGTGCATGTTAGTCTACAGTTAAGACTGCTGTTGTTGAATGGGACTTGTCATCTCTCCTCCCTACAATCATCCCTTCATTGCAGATTCGATTTATCAAGATAAAAAACAGCAGAAAGAGGTTAGGAGAGCTGGACAGGCAGTTTCAGTATATACTCAATATGACTACTAAACTACAAACTCAAAAAGCAATGAGAACAGGGTCACTGAGTGATGTAGCTTCAATGATGACATGTAGATCAAGGCAATTCATTTCACCAAAAGTAGATTGAAAAAAGCTCTCGGAACTAGCCATGGAGTGATGCACTGCCTTAGTGATGTGGGTCACATACTTCCATACATTTTTTTTACTTAATTTTCAGACAGAAAAAAAATTGTTAAGGATGCAAAGTCAAGTATTGATGATGAGGCCACTATATTCTGCACAAGTTCAGAAATTGCATGAGAAACATGGCTATTAACCTTATCTACATGCCTGAGGGTATTCAGACATTTGAGAGAGGACATTCTGGATATGGGAAAACTCAGAGAGAGAGAGAGAATTCAGAAACACATTTTGGAGAATGGACAATTCAGAGGACAATTTGGAGACATACGATTCAAAGAATACAAACAAGATTGAATGAATTGATTTTACTTGGAAACATCTAATGGTTCAGTTACATGGCAACATATGACTGTGTGAGTATGTGTGTGTGTTTAACTGTTTGTTACCATTGATATTACATTTTTTAAAACTTTTTCTTAATTTAGATTCTATCACTGATTAGTAATTGCCAAGAAATACTAACATAACCCACATAATTAGACAAAGTATTAACGTCTACTCAATAAGACATAATGCTTTTGAAGTTCAGCTGCATCCTTTCTAGATGCACATAAAAAGACTGCAAAGGAAGAAATATCAAGATTTATTGAATCATAACCAATTAGGGTAATAATAACTCCACTTATTACTTAAGTGGCTGTAGCAACAAAAATAACCTAATTGCATATATATCTGACTTAACAGAATTTATGAAAAGCACCTTTTTTTAATGATAATGGAAGTTTTGAATCTGGTGTAATGATTGAGCAAGTTTGCAATTTTTATAAAAGAATCTATTAAAAAAACATAAGGTTTGTTAAACTAAAAATTATCAAAAATCTGCAGCTTCTTCATACTAGATTCTTATATCATATGCTTTACCCACATGTTTCTAAAACAAATCAATTCATTAAAGTGTGTCTTTATATGTGAGTATTGTATTTTTAATTCACTTTGCATTTTTATTAGACATTTTTATCTCTGAATACACACATCACAATCTCCATACTGTCTTCCTCTGAAAATGTCACCTCTTTGTATTCTAAATTTTCCAAAATGTCTGTCTCCAAATTGTCCCTTCTCTGAATTACCCTAGAACTTGCCTGAGTGTCTGTAGTACCTGAAAAGGCTTTGGAATTTTCCAGCTCTCAGAATTTGATAGATGGTAGGAGACTGGCAAGCAAGAAGTGCAATCATCCCTTGGTATTATGGTACTATCCAACAGAGAACAAAACAATACCGACCCACAGGCTAGACTGATTGCCTGACAACTGACTTGGTATGTGTTGCTAGGCTGGATAGCTGGCCGGTCAGCTTGATGTCTGGCTGAGCAGGCAGCATAATCAATGAACTGAACTGATGGACAGGCTATAAAGTCCCTACATAATCCATACTTTATGGGATTGTCAACCGGTATGCATCACATTTTATTGATGCAACTGATTTTAGGTTGTTAGATATGGCCAGCTGGCCAATTCAACTGAAAAACTTCAAATCTTGATTTAGAAAATAGGAACTACAAAGCACAATCCAATATACCTTCGAATGATGATATATAACTACACAAATTTTCATCTAATTCTCTTACACAGCTCTCACATTACAGAACAGAAAGGAAAGAGCAATAGAAAACTTTGAATCTAACCCACAGACACACCATGGTAGCCAACCAGTGATGGTACAATTGTAGAATTTAAACCCATATTCTTCCAGCTGCAGCCTGATATGCTAACTGTTACGACCCTGTAGTTTAACTTTGTGTGTTACGGA
>QKMX01346952.1:28667-39352 GCA_003401595.1 Venustaconcha ellipsiformis | reverse complement strand
CACACACACACACACACACACACACACACACACAGCTAATTGACTAATTAAAAAATTTAGCAGTATTTGGACTTAAAAGCCCACATTTTTTATAAAAACGATGCTAATCAGCCATCAAATTTGACCAACATCACCATATATAGAAAAACCTTGTGCGGCTCTCCCACTTTATATTGCCCTTTATTACAACACAAAATTCCCAAGACGATATAGTTCCTTTATAGTCTCCATGACCAAAATTAAACCTTTAAGCTTGATTTCATCCAAAAAATGGTTGCGAAAAGACAAGATGAAGCTTAGTGTTATATCTTATTTTTTGTTATTTTCGTCTTAAAACATTACTATTTTACAAAATTAAATGCAAACGTCATTTCAGGTTGTTCATTTAAGTACAAGGTCAGTGAGGACAATCATGAATCTTGTATCACCTGTACAAAACGTACTTCTGCAACACCATGTAATGCTTGCACCCCTTGGTAGGGGACATGGCTTTCTGTCCTTTGAAAGAATATGAAGGTAAACACCCTTAGGGATTTGTTAAATCTTGTTTGATAAAAGACACTGAAGCCACATCATTCTTTGGCTTTACAGTGATTACCATTGGGCTCCACCACTGTTGTTTGGGAGTCATGTATTGGATATACAAAAGCATGTAGTACATGATGTGCCACTTACAGTTCACATTACCTTCCCTTCCACCTTGTCATCCCCAACAGTTTCTATCACAAAAAATGATGCTTGAAGACATAGGGATAAGAGGAACCATCCCCAACATAAATAAATTGGCTTCTCTCCGGTAAATACTCGCTTGAAGAAAAAGAAATTTAGCTTGATTTTTTCCTAAGGTAGGTTGATCCCAGCCTTACCATATCCCTTATTCTAATATTTTGCTGACCTGAGTTTATCCCAAGGTCTCAGCATAATTCCTACCTTAGAGCTGGGCTACTTCCAATAGCTGCCTAAGGTGGAATGATTACAGCCTTGCTATACCCATTATTCTAATATTCTACTGATCTGGGTGATCCCAACAGAATCCCAACTCTAGATCTAAGCTGATCCCAGACTCTAAACAGCAAGGATGATCCCCATTTATAAAATGATTGAAACGATTGAAAGACAAGATGAAATTAGTGCATGCTGCAGGTAATAAATTAAAAGGTGAAAGAGTATCTGAATTGTGGATAAAATAGAGTACAAACAAATTTGATATTTTTGAAGAATAGCAAGTGCGAGCTTTCAAGAGGATAAATATATGCAGGCTTTTAAATGGTTTGGTCTGAAAAGTAGCACATGGATGAATGTAAGAAACACACATACAATGAAAAAATCAAACCAAACCTGCAAAGATGAGCAAATTAGCATGGGTTTCAAACATAGTTTCAGTCATGACAAAAGAATATACACCAATGTACAAGCAGATAAAAGAAGAAACTAATCCATACCCAAGCTAAAGAATAGAAAGTTACAAGTCCAGTAGTTGGAACATAATAAACTCCAGCTAGGAATAAAGCCATTGTTGAAATTTCAGTTAAGGTCAATTTGCAGTCCTATGAACTCATATGAAATTGTGCATTTTGAATTGGGCATAGGTCCACCTGAATGTATTTCATGTAACAGGATGAAGACCATCTTCCTAGAGTCTGAATCAAGTGATTTTCAACATCAGCAACAGCTGCAGTCATGGCTGCATCTCTATGGAATAAATATGCATAATATCCATGATGCAGATACAGGGCCCTCTTGCAAGGGCATCCTAAGAAATTCACAAAGAGTGGTGCACATTCTCCACACTCCAGGTACTCTACCATTGAAGAAACTGGGTATACATGATCATTTCAGTAAACTGGAATGTGTTACTCACAATTAAAATGGATCTGCTTTGGAAAACAACAGGAAAAAATTAGAAGAAAATTCTAAATGTAAAATGAAGTCTTGGCTTTGGTTTTATTAACCAAGTTCTTTTAATTTCCTAAAGAATATACTGAAATCTGTAACTTGCATGGGGTTGAAGCACATCAATAAATAACAAAATAGATGAGTGCTTCTTCAGTAATGGAAGGCAAAGTATTGTACTGATTCTTGATAACATCCAACATAGAAAATTCAGTAGGCATTGTAACACAGTTCTGAATGTGGGCCTAGTGGAAGGAGATACAGAAGATGCACACAAACAATTCACCTCTCTTCTAAAAACAGTGTAAACTTGGAAACTGGTGTCAACCTGTTGGGCCGACATCCACTAGTGGTACTAACTGTCTGAATTTTTCCATCTGAAAATGTGAGTTTCAGCAATCAAGTTTGTATGCTGGATCTGTAGAAAAAACTGCATATAGCTGCACACAAAATTGTCTGTCAGTAAATTTCATGATCAGTAAAATACCCTTTATTATATCAACAGTAGCTGAATCATCACAGTTAACTATAATCTGTTTCCAAGTCCATTCCTGCCCTGACAATTTAGCAGCAATGACAGTAGGTACAATTCACACACATTGAACTTGAAGAGTAAAGTGTTATAAAATCTAGTGGTCAGGTCCTTGAATCCTTTTCCCATTATAATAGAAGTGCATATCCACTGCTGGAATAATTTTATCCTTCATGAAGAATGAAATTTCATTCCAGTCATTAAGAAATATGGACAACATTTTTAAGACAGAATGATATTCAGATGTCAGTTTTGACATTGTGATGAAGAACTTTCAGTGTAGCATCAAGTCATGATGCAAACTCTCCAAGATAAATCACTCTACAAGCTTAGCTTTGTATGCAAGACTCTGTAGTCAAAGGAATACAAAATGTCTGCTGTGTTTCATACTTTTATAAAGGAAACATATCCATCTTGATTGTAGCCATTTATATATCTGGGTATTCCAGAATGCCAGCAAGGACTCAGATTCATTGTTGGATATAACAGAACTCCCAGTTTATTTAACACCAAAGTCAAATTTGCCATCGATCTCTCAGACAGAGCTTCAAGTAGGTCTTTTGTGAGAAAATCATCTAACAAATGCAGGACAAACAATAATTTTGTAGGATCCAAAATATGGCCTCCAAGAAGGAATCAAATATTTTTGGACTAGATCTTCTACCAAATATCAATCAAATGAAATAATAGTACTTGTTGTTCCACTTAACTCGATAATAAGGCCAAGGTGATTCTTTGAGGGGCACTGATTTAAAAGCATCTTTCATGTCTGTTTTGCAAAGTCAGCTACCTCTCACCAGTGTTTGTTATGTGAATAGCATGATCAGTGGTCACATATCACAAAGAGTATTCTCCTTTATGTTGGGGTGCAAAGCATTGTCCTGATTCAGTTTGCAATAACTGTGTATTTACTTCAGATTATGTATGCACTGCAATCAAGTTTTTGCATTCATAGAGAAACTGAAATTTCGCCTTTTTAACTTGTATCAAATCCCATCTTGGAACCAAGTTACATGTAACTAACAAATTCTTCTGTCCAGGTGAAGTTTTAGCTGAAAGCACAATTGGTCAACATTGAAAGGTCTTTTCATTGTCACTTAGTTATGTCTGTTTGCTGAATTAGTAAGTTTTTGAAGTCTTGCACACTATTTATGAGTCATCTGTTTTACAGTGTAAGCAAGCTGTGTATGTAAATTTCTACTTTGAGTCAATGGACAACCCTTAATGTTGTTGAAGTTGCTACAGAATTCTCGACCATGGTTTCGGATGCTTTTTATTTCTAGAAATGTCAAAGTGAGCTTTCCAGGTAGGTGGAGCCAAGTTTTTGTTTAATCCAAAAGCATTGGACAAAAGTTAGAGATGGTTGGAGAGTGTTATTACACAGAAAGCAGGTATTTGCCCAATAATTTGCAAAGATACCTCACAACAAAGTGTTGTTTCTCAGATACCAATCCACTTTAAAATTATGATAGCAATGATAGTTTGCTGCTTGTGCTGAGAACATCTTGTAATACTGATAAAAACCCAGTCCTGTGTACCATGATGCCATATCAATAACATCTCATTTATAAAGATCAAATTCTTGACTTGATGAACATCTTTGTGTATAAGGCAGATGAGAAAAACTGCGGCAAGGTCAGAGAGTTATTTAACCTAGGGACTCACCAATCTTTAGAAGTAATGGCTGGATAAGAATGTGTACCAGTATAATATGGTATCAAAATAGATGCTAAATTTACATCTTTGCCTTCCTGAATTTGGTGGAGTAAATTAGATTGTAATGTTTCTACAAATGGTAGGGATTTGATAGAATAGCCATATGTGGTTGAAGAAACCAACCAGGTCTGGGTGGAGAGGAAGCAGGCATCTCACAAGGAGTGCCAATACTCTCTTGAGCAGGGCACATCATGGAAATATCCTTTCAAAACTGGACTGGCTCTTGTTCTGCTAAGGGGTACCATCTCAACACTTTTCTTCTGTCACAGTTCTACTAAGGTTAACTTTCTGAAAAATTAACTGTTGATTGTAAGGCAGTGACAATCCAAGATAGTGGAAGTGGCCAAGTCTTAATGTTGTATCCATGCTATAACTGAGTTATCAGAGTAAAGCCTACTCCTGACAATGAACCTGTCATCATTTGTCATGGTGTGTTGATGATATAAAGTTAAATACCTTGATTGTTTGACTCTTGCATTGTGCATGATCCAAAGTTTGTCAGTTTCTCACTGAAGTTTTGTTACAGTCTGGTTCTCCGGTATAGTCGTATCATAACAAGATGTAGATATGGCTGTGTCAATCTGGTGTCATATTAAAAAGGTTTTCTGCTGTTTCATTTCCTAGCAACCATCATATAAGTTTTTGAACATCTCATAACAATGCAAGATTTTCAAAATCACTACCCTTGTTGTAATATCAGCTGCTCAGGGGAGGGGCACTGTTGTCACTTACGACCAACTGGATCTTGATATAAATTAGGTGCCATGTTTTAAGACAATGGTTTATTAGAAAAGTAATAGTTGTGTAATTGATGGATAATGCCCAATGCCTTACAGTACACATATTACTGATCTGATACCATTAGTAATGAGCTGCAAATAGGAAAAGAAACCCCACAAAACTTTAAAAAATACAAACCTATTAAGTACCTTAACAGGATCTTGGCATGAAGTAGATGATGCTAATTCACCATTAAATATGTTACTAAAAATAGAGAAACCTTTACTAAGCTTTCAGATTTAATAGGTAGAATCCTAGTGTGAAGGCCTTTACAATTTATAAAAAAAGTTTCAGTTCTATAGCCAATATGGTTCCAGTTATTAAAAATGATTAACCTTATAACAACATCTTCACATAAATGGCTCCTGGAAATTAGTTCAAATTTGACAGAAAGTATCCCATCATAAAGCTCCTTAAAATCGCAAAAATATTGCTTTTCCATTATCAGATATGGTCAGCATTGTAAAGAAGGGAACTGTCTTTGTACAGTTCTTCTCAAAAACTGCACAATAGAATTTGACTAAATTTGACAGAGTAGATGTGTAGCCTGTATGATCACCATACTGAAAATAGAAAACTCTTTAAAAATAACCTTTTTTTAACACCACTAAGACAGCTAGGACCAAGTTTGACAGAGAGTATTATTATGTGAAGGCCTTTGATTTTGTGCAGATTATGCTGGTTTTCACTTGATTTGGCAGAAGTTAGTAAAATCTTCAAACATTTTTATAACCAGCCAACAGAACTAAAGAAACTTTGACGGCATCCTACTAATCTAGATTTCATGGCCAACTGCTCTTTTTTATGCTTTTTGGTCATTATTTGCTTTCCTTGTTTTAGATTTTTTGGTCAGGTGACCAATTGCATGCCAGTGTGACCTCTTCTTTGATTTTTCTTTTCAGTTCATTATCTAGTGATGGAATATGTTGCTGGTGGCTCCCTGCAGACATTTCTTACAAAAAATGAGAACAAAATTCCTGCTCATCATCTCAGTCGATTCTGCATAGAAATCTGTCAGGTTAACTTAGTGTTGTCACTTTGGAACTTAATGTTATGTCATGTGGAGATCAATTTTTATTTTATGTCTAAGTTAAATTTCATGATGAAAACAAAGTAGGCTAGCTTACATCTTGGTATAAACAAAAATAAATTCGTGTCGGGAAAAATGTTTTAAGATCAGTTTAGATATATATTACTTAAATATCATCCCTGACGTCATGTACTTTATTACGTCATAATCTGTTGATCAGAACATTTATTCAAGGGATGGGATAAAAATTTGTCCATTTGATCATAACAATCTGCTTGGAATATGATGGCTTGGTTATTTTTTTATTCTGTTGAATGCCTCCACCCCACAGTACATTAATAATAGCCAAAAATAGGTTTATTGTACTACACGTATATATTGTGCAAAATGCCGACCCAGAGTGTACCAGCAGATGAGATCATAAAATTTCTGACATTTGACCTTGTAATATTGTGATAGTCACAAAGAATTTTACATTTGTAATGTCACATTTGATTGGCTGAAAATGAAAACTCGTGCTCAGACTCTTGTTATGAAAATATTGAAATTATGATATCACAGTGTTCATTACAGCAGATAGTTGATGGGTTGTATACAACTAATTACAAATTTTTTCCTGATTGACACAAATTGTATGTTTCTTTGCTTTAAAGGTGTAAATTGGCATGCTTTGTTTTCTGTATTAATTTTTTCCTGTAACTACATTATTTAACTACATTATTTACAGCACCATCTATTTGACCAAAATCTGGGCAATGTATTTTTATTTCTCCTTTGAATACATTCCCCAACCATACCTCGTAAATCGAACTCTACTAAAAGTCTATAATTATTTTTATTGTCTTTTGCCCAAATTTCCATAGTAAAGGGCAATAACTCTTGTCCATTATCTCCCCTTGACACTGCCAAGTGCTGCTAGTTTTTAGCTTCACACCTGTACAGAGCACACATCATACAGTTCATCCTCCAACAGCCATTCTTGTGTTCGCATAGGCCCATCCAATGTTCCATTTGCATTTAATGTGTGGATTTGTATTTCAGCCGGAATAGAGTTTTAAGTGATTTTGTCACCTTTGGGACTTCATCTTTTATGACCACCATCCCACCATGTTATCAGTGACCTTATACAAGATTATTACGAGTTCACATATCTTTGACTTTCTTCACTTTTTCCATCATTACAGAACTCTTATTCGTGAGTTTCTATTGTGATGATTGATAATTTTGCTTAGTTTATTTGTATTTCATGCTGTTTTGATAGAATTGTGGTTTATTCATTAACTAAGCATTGTCCATAAATTTATAACAGGGGCCATAGATTTCTGATATGACATCTTCACTTCTCTGTTAGTTATGTACTTTTTTGTTTTGATGTTGTCTCAGCAGAATGTTATTTAAATGATTTATTTACAACTTCAGAGCATGGAAGTCTACAATAATTTTTGCCTACCCTTGTGCAGACAACTCCTGCATTTTCAGGCTCATCTGATCTCCCTCACTTTAATGGGGTGGGTGATCTAAGTTATTTTGGAGGGTATTTGGGTTTCATTCATCCAATTCCCTCCCCCCTGCTCTCCCCTCTTCGTGGATGTAATCAGGAAAAGGATGCCTTTCTACAGCAGGAGATACTGTCACACATCAAAACAAAGAAAAAGGCAGTAGAGCTTGTGCAAAGACCACAGTCCCTATGTTTTATTCAAGGCTGACCATAAGAATCCTGCTCGAAAAGCCCCAAGCAGAAATAACAGATACCAACTCCAATGTGCATGGTTGGGGTGCCCACCTGTTGTTGACCTTCACTAATGTCTTCAACACGTTGGAGTCTTGAGAACGGCCTGTACACATAAACATCCTAGAAATGAAGGCTGTAATCCATGTCTTTCACTTCTGAAAAGATTGACTCCGAGGCAAAAATAGTCCTCATTAGGTCTGACAACTCTGGGAGGCACCAAATCACCTGAATTTTTAAGATTTGGTTGTTTCAGTGTTGGTGTAACAATCTCTATATCAGCATACAAATCAGACACATTCCTGGCAGACTCAATGTCTTGGCTGACACTCTATTCAGAAGAGGTTAGATCCTTCACATGGAATAGTCTTCCAATCAATTGGCATTGTCACTCATTTGGGATGGGTTGTGGGCATTTGCCTCCCTTCCCACAGTGCTGAAACCAAAAATAATCCAGAAGTTACAGGGTCAGAATGGCAAGATGATTCTGAATGCTCAGTCTACTTGTTCTCGGTGATCAGTCTACTTTTCTAGCAATATTATGCCCAGGAAGATTCCGGCCAACCCAATCTTCTCCAGCAATCGTGAAGGTCCTTCTCAGCCTAGAATGTCATCTTCTACAGACTCAGCTCTTATTAGGAAAGCCTTGCAAAACAATAGAAACCTTTGATTGTGGAGAGAATCTTGAGAACAAAAAAGGCCTTCCACTCAAAAGGTTTGTGAGGGAAAGTGGGATGTTTTTATGAACTGGTGCCATACCAACAACATTGTCCCTTCCTCTGCAAGCCTCAGTCCCTCACCTAACTGTCCCTTTTCTCTGGCTCTTCAAGGAGAAACAGATGGCTTCAATCTCTATCCAAGGCTACTGCCCCAGATATTGGACACATTCCACCATCATGGTAGACATGATTTTGGGCATAGCCCTGTCAAATCATTTAGACATTTTTGGTCTTAATCAACCATAATCCCTCATTCTGTCTTCAAATGGAGCCAATCCTGAGTTTGAACATAGCTCAATTTAATAACATTCAAAACTAACCTACATTTCACTGAGGTCATTATCTTACAAATAATGTTTACTGATTGCTTTAGCTTCTGCATGCAGGGTAAGCAAGCCACAATGCTCTTTATGTTGACCCAAACTCTCTTCAGTTCAGATTGGAGGGTTTGGTGGTTCTCTTGACACAACCAAACTTTGTAGCCAAAATAGGTTACTGTCTGTCAGTAACCTAAAGATCGTCACTCGCTTGGTCTCTGCAATAGACAGTTGAGAACATCAGTCATGCAAGATCTTGTTCATGCTCTCAAGCACTCATTGAAACACACAGAGACTAGTAATGGCACACCTCTTCCTTTCTGTGTGAGCCGAAACACAGGATGTCACCCTTCAAGCCGGTTCTTTTTGTGGCTGAAGTGGGTTGTATGTTTGGTGTAGTCTGATGTCTCATCAGATCAAAACTGCCACATGAAGATTATTGCTCAGAGGTTTTGAGCCATCTCTGCAAGCCTTGTATTCAAATGCAACACTGTATCCAAGATATGGTAGAAGCTGGAATGCAGAGTCAACCTTCTCGAACCTTCATATCCAAGATTTAGCAATGCAGAAACAAACCTTGAATCTGGTATGTCCAGTGGTGGCAGCACAGATGGCCATAAGATCCAGTTTAGTTCAGTCAACACAGCCATTTAGCTTTGCTGGATTTGCTGGTGAAATTTTGTAGGTGAGAAGATTTCATTATTCATCTTCTTATTCGTGTGTTAGTGTCACAGGTCAAGTGTCTCCAGGCTGTATTGGTAATGTAATTAGTAGAATTGGTTATTGTTCACATTGGGAATTCAGCTATTCTTCCCTTGAAGGATACCTGAGGTAGAGGTTGGATGCTCAGCAACCCCTCCTGCTATTACTTATTCTCCTAATGTAATTTGATTGGGGAACATATTCAAAGGAGAAGGCAAACTTTTAAGTATATTATGTTCTCAGAGTATACTTTTTACATTACTTAAAAACCTCCCAACTACCCTGCCATGTGAGCATGCTTGTTAGTATCTCGCTCAGTTAAAACTAGCAACATCTTTTGGTGCCCAGGCAAAGTAATGGGTAAGAGTTTATTGCCCCTTGTCTATTGAACTAGACAGCAGGGCTGGATTTGTGAGCTTGTAGGCTAATATTCCTGACATAATGTGATTGGGTAAGTATTCTTGGGGAAACATAATTTACTTAAAAATTTGCTCTCTATTAAAAAAGGAACATTGCAGACCTGTTAAAAAACACTTCTCAGTAAAATACTTCTTTCTGACATCTATTTTACAATAATGCAACATGATGTTCAGAAGTTGGGTATACAGTCCAGTGTCTTCTTATGTACAGGTTTGCACAGTTCACATTACATCCTGATCATAATTAACTGTGTACACCTTGATCTGCTAAGTGCATTATGTAACAGCTGACCAGGCCCCATATTATCAGTAAGGAACTCAAGCTTAAGCCCAGAGTTCCAGAAGTGTGCTAGTCTTTGGCTTTAGTTAGAATAAAAATCTATGTTTTTAGAACTTTTAGATTTTCTCAACTTGTGTCTGACAACAGGATTGCCATTTCCATGATATAAATACACCCAAATGTATCTTATCTGTTTTTGCAGTTTTGAGCTTGTAGGTTTTTCACAAAAAGTTTGGTGAATATGGGACCTAGATTTGCTATGTTGCAAGTAGGGTGTACTTTATATATGGCTTAATGTGACATTAATGATCACATTCAAAATGTTGAGTATTTAACACTTTTGAAAAATTTGTATCTAGCTCATCCTTTGAGTTTAACACATTTCAAGGGGTTTGTGAAAAAATTGAAGAACCTGCATGAATGTATTTGGCTTTTACTGCTAAATGTCCACCAGTGCTCTCAACAGAATTTCAGGATGAAGAGTCCAGGACTCTTTATTCCTGTAACTCAGGAGTCCCCAGACTATTTATGAGAGTCCCTGGCATGTAACCATCATAAGTTATGTCAT
>QKMX01346944.1:4128-17264 GCA_003401595.1 Venustaconcha ellipsiformis | reverse complement strand
CACACTGCAGACATCGTAGCAATATGACTGAAAAAAATTTAAAAGCTATTTTAAAAATCATAATCACATCACATCAAACAAATCATAATGGACAGTATCGTGAAGCACTGAGAAATGAACAAGCCATTAAATTCAAACCATAGTTAACATGAAATAATCATTGCAATAATATCTTGATGTAGTCTTAGATTGAGGGTATTTTTTGGTTCCTTCATAATGTGCATGTCATTGTTTGGAATGTATATAAATAGATTTGGAGATAGTATGAATTCCATATTTTCAGGGTAATTGTTTTGTGTTTTTATTCATTGAGATGACTCTTACCAAATCTTTCACAGAGATTGAAGACATTTGGAGAGAAGTGGCCTTGCGACAACTCTTGACAATTGTGGATCTTCCATTTCTGGACAGCATTCTAAATGAGGATAAACAAAAGAGACATTCCCGTCAGTTTTCATCTAATGTTATTTCAAATGAGGTTGCTAAACACTGTTCATTACCATGCATTGGTGAAAAAGATATCTCAGACCCCTATATGAGGACTGCAGTGGACTGTATGGAACATTTTTCCAGATCTTCTGGATTACAGGATGAGGTTCAAGATTTTTCAAGGTACTCAGATTCAAAATCAAAGCTTGAAGCTTATTCTGTGATATGTGAATATTACAGCCAGCAGTCAGAACCATTATTACAAGAACGCTATTTGGACTTGATGATTGCAATATTAAATCTGGTGCTACAGGAGAAGAATGAAGCTGCTGTGAAGGCTTTACAGCTTTCGGTTGTGCTGTTGTCCCATAACACCAAAGTGGAACTTCATTGTCTTCTAAAGTATATGGCCACAGCAGCTGAGGATAATGAACTACAACTGGATACTGAGGTAAGGTGGAGAGTGTAAGGACATAAGATGTATGTATTACTTAGTATTGTTCTGTTTTGTGTGGGTTTTATTGGCACTTTTAACAAATTATTGGCCAAATCATGTTGTGGAAATGGAGATAAGTGCCTTTTCAATGACACATTTAGGCAGCTGACCCTTGGAATATGAGTCTGACGCTGAACCAACTGGGCCACTATGGCCCCTTTGCATCATTCAGAAATTCCTAACAGCTGTATAATTAGTATCTTGGAGATTATCTGATCTGTAATTGAAAAAACCATATGACATACAAATATGTAAGAACCTTTCATACATTGATATCCTGTGTGTGAGAAACTTTCATACATTGATATTCCTTGTATGCAAAATTTGTGTCCAGTGGTATTTTGTGAAATCATTTTTTTCTCATGGAATCATGGATTCATGACTACGACAAAAATTGTATTCATCTAAAACTTCACTGCAAGTACTTATGAAAACTTTAGTACTCGTAGGGCAGTCTGCTTGAAAACTTTAGTACCTATGGGAAGTCTGTTTGAAAACTTTAGTATCCATAGGGCAGTCTGCTTGAAAACTTGGTAAAGTTGAGACAGAAAGAAAATACTTATTTTAAATGATTTTGGCAAAAAAAGTCGATTAAGTATCTCTAATTGTCTTGTCTAATTCTTATTGCATAGTTCAAGATGTTTCAAGTTTAATGGATAGTAATTCAGCTGTCCCTTGCTCACGCTTACATTAATGTAATTATACAAAGGTTAAACAAATTCAGCATCACCTATGAACATCAAAAGTGTAATAGCAGCTTATAGATCAAACACACCTCAGATGCTAATGAGCATAAACACCGTTTATCCACTGAGTAAGAAGAATGTTATTAGAGCAGTTAGACATTGGATTACCTCAGGGCCTGAAGAAAAACATTGCTTTAGTTAAAAAATTTGTGCTCGAAATAAACATACAAATCAGTTTAATATTTTGCTTTTATCTTCTCATATTTTATGTGTAGCAATTGCAATATTGTGTGATAAATAATGTTAAAAGGCCAAATTTGGGCATACGAAAACTGGAGTCAACTTTTGGAATAGGAGTCAGGAATTGTTATTTTTTTAAAGCTTTAGGCATGTGTCTAATTTTTTTTTAGTACTGATGGTTTATAATGCCTTAGCTGTATCTATATGATTGAGAGTAATTTTACTGCTGACTAATTTTACATATTTGTTTCCATGTCCACATTTTACTTTATCCATGCAATCAGCTGCACATGCTTTCTGACATATATTAGACTGGTCACTTATAGGCTGTGAACCAGACTTGTAACATATGGCAGCTTAATATAGTAGCCAGCAGTCTCATAATTAAAAAAAATTGAATTATGTGCTTAGTTTATTAGCAATAAGTGTGGTATATGTTTGTAATTATCAATAGGTGTGGTATATGTTTGTAATTATCAATAAGTGTGGTATATGTTTGTAATTATTAAGTGCAAATGTCATTTCCTAGATGCTGCAGTATGATTGATTCTTAAAATGACCAGAAGATTAAGATTTCAGTAATTTACACTTGCTAATATCAATTTCCACCAAAGAACTCATCTGAAATTAAATAGCTTTTTACTCATCCAGAATTTTACCAGATATAATAAAAATAAAAAAAATCATGACTAAAGAAAAAATGTAATTTAGTTTATAATATATGGTTTTTAGTT
This sequence comes from Venustaconcha ellipsiformis, assembly GCA_003401595.1. Lineage (NCBI taxonomy): Eukaryota > Metazoa > Mollusca > Bivalvia > Unionida > Unionidae > Venustaconcha > Venustaconcha ellipsiformis. Next base: position 14,679 of record QKMX01346944.1, on the reverse strand, counting down.
TTTCAAAACCATTTCTTATGTTAATTCACTGTTAAAGTATAAGTCAGATAATTTTAGAAACCAATCCCACCTGATCATCTTTGTTGCCCTTTTTCATTTGACAAAACACAATTAGCAATGTTTGATATAGTTAACTTAACTAGATTTGATTCAGAGTCATTTCATATTGCCAGTACAGATGGTATGGCTGTTGTAACAATATTATGCAAAGTGCTAAGATTCTAAGATGACCAATAAGAACAATTGTACTGGGACCATCTCAGTGGAGTCCCCAGATATCTTTGCTATGCATGTAGAAAGTTATACATCACAGACGCTCAACAGTCACTTTTAAACTGAAAATATGGAGCTTTCTACATTTAAAATTTGAGCAAAACAGAAACAGTACAAATTTTTAAAGGGCTCAGGATATAAAAAATACATTTTTGTTTTGCACATGCCAGTCATTCAAATACAGCTTGACTTCTGATAACCCAATCCATTTTAGACTAGGTTAGTGCCAGTTTTTTTTCCTGTGAATAGAGAAAAAAGATGTATAGTGAAGGCTATATTTTAATGCAAAATAGAGCAGACCAACACTTTTCCTTTCATAACCATATATTGCAGGTGGCAGAAACATAAACATTTCTGTATTCACCTGTTAAATGAGTCATAATCACCTACTTTGTAGTCGGTTATTTCTTTCTAACAAATGTAGTATAAGTTTATTCCAGTCAAATGTCTTTCACCTTTTTCAGTGAACATCATAGGTTTTAAATTTTTTTAGTCTGATTCCACCATATACTAATTTTGCAATCTTTTTCAAATTACCACAGAATACTCTAATACGATCTGTACTCTGTTTATGTTAACTCTTTTGGGTTGCTTCAATAGTTGTACAAAGCAGTCGGTCAGTATACATGCATATTTATAGAGGTGTTACAGGGGACTCAAAAGTTTGATGGTCACTCAAAGCTATCTATATTTTCAGAGCTAGCATTTACATAATAACGTTCAGCCATTATAATTTAATTTCTCTCAAGTCAATAACCACATTTAATGGAACCCTGACTTACCACTTAAAATTCTTCTTGTAGGGTTTGATTACTGTATACAGTTGGGTAAACTAGATACACTAGAATTTATATTAATCATGAGAAAGAAGAACATTTCATTTTTGAGACCTCATCCTCTGCAGACAATAGAGCCTTTTGTTTATGTGTTTGTATATGCCTTTTTTGTTAAAATATTATTCAATATTTTTGTCACAGGAAGACAATGAGACAGTTTTGCTCCTGACCTTCACAGACATTATCCTGAAGCACAAATTAATTGCTCATAGCTTGGCTACTGTACTAATTGCCTTCCTAATGCACCATGTGGACGAGGTATTCACTGTTCCCCATCAGCTAAGAGAGGCAGTCAATACAACCATTCAGCAGGACAAGGAAGGAGATATTTCCCTTGTTCAAGGTTGGTATTTTTCTCCTAATGCAGTACTGTTTGTTTTAGTGGTCGTTATTTCTCATGGTTGTTGTTAAATCATGCATAGGCTTCATTGAGGGTTAGCTCATGTACTATGCACCTCTTGGACCCAGTCTTAAATTCCACTATTGTCAAAGAGAAATATTAGATTTTGATCCGTGATAGCTCTTTTCTCTCGGTGTCCTGATTTATCATGCTTACAGCACCTCTTGATAATAGGAGCCGTGTTTGCATGGCCTTTTGTAAGTGTTTAGCGTGATGTGATTGTTATTCATTTCAGGAGCATTGTTGGCATTAACATTAGTTTTAGTTTAAAGTTTTCTTGTGTGGTTCAAGGTCCCAAACCCTGGGAGGGATAGCTAGCACACATGAACTGTGGAGTCGATGAGCACTTTCCTTTGACATTCATGCATCCCAACTCTCCTTTTGGTCAGGGGTAGTCATTAAAATATTGGTTAAGTTTTCAGCTCCATGGTTACAAGTGCCAAACTCAGAGAGTAATAACTATCATAATGGACTGTAGAGTCATTAAGCATTTTCCTTACACATACACCCCAACAATCGGTACATCATACTGTTTCTGTGCAGGAGTCGGCAGAGATTAAAAGATTAAGTTAACCCGATATATTTTAGTGCTGCAGTTAAGACAACAAATAAAGTTAATATTGTCTTTTAAGGACTACTGTAATTGCACAAAGCTCCATGCTCAAATCATTCTAAATTATCTCACCTACAACACGGTTAAATATTTTTTAATCCAGACTTATTTCTTCTTCAGATACATTACTTGATCATAATACATTGTAACAGTGGTTCTTAACCTTTCGGGATGGAGACCTAGGTTGCGGATTAGGTTTATGTGTTGGCCTTACTGCACATTAAATGCACATAATAGCTTGGTGATCCAATTTTTGGGTCACAGGCCATGGGTTAAGAAACACTGTCTTATAAGGAGAACTACTGCTACTTGACAAATCCAGCAGAAGTAACTTGTAAGCCAAAAAAATGAAGACAATATGTAAATGTGTAGCCTGGCATATGTACTGCTTTAAGATTTACATGCAGCCAATACAGGTAGAGTATTGGAGCTTCGATATAAATACTTACAATATGGATGCTAAAATATTTTTTCTAATAAAAGTTACCTGTAGGAAAGGCAAAGTGACTGCCTATTAGGTAAAAGCAACAAACTTCACTTATGATAACTAACAAAATGGATGCTAAGATGAATTTATATATAGAAAACTTATGTGAATTTTCTGTAGCGCACTCAATACATGCACATAAAGTAAATCTACAGCAATGAAGTTTCACTGTAGATGCTTAGGAAGTTTATGCTATAATATCAATTGTAATACGGTTACCTGTAGGAAGGACCAAACAGTGGTCTATGCTGGTAAAATCAGTAAAGCATCACATATATAAATACAAAGTGGACATTAAGACTACATTAGTTTAGAAATCTTACTTGTATGCATTGGACCATAGCAGAAATTATACAGTTATTATACAGGTTTTTTATGTAACACAACAGACCAGCACATATTTCAATATGGTGATAGCAATGAGAAGAGACACACTAGCGACCAAGCAGGTACATACCAATGGTGTCTAAGTTATGTAGACGGTCAACTGATGATACTAGGAAGACGGAACATTGTTGTCAATGAAAAAAAGTTGGATGTTATATATGGAGTATACTTCCCTTTAAAGTGAAGACTTCATCATAATGCAATTAAGGTAGAAAACATAAAGAAAACTGACATTGGATTGTTTGTGTCTGTGAAAATGAAGTATTTGGAGCCAGTTCCTGTATTAAAGGGAAACTATCTAATTGTCACTTAGGTGGGCAGATATCTTTTAGCTTTTTAGCTAAAAATGTTTAGGCTGGGGGGTGGGGTGGATTTACAAGGTATTAGTTGTTCTTCAAAGGTAGTATTATCTGGTATTTACTATTGAAGAAACAATTTTCTTGAAAAAAATTGGTTTCCTAAAGTTCGTAAAGTTACTTTAGTAGATTGTTCTCAGAAATAGATTCATTGGAAGTCCTACATTTGTTGTGGATCAAATTGTTAACAGGTAAAAGGAGGTCCTGGGTGAAGAACTTAGTATTCAAGACAAGATGATAGATTTATGACCCTATTTGTTCATCTGATTTTAATGCCATTAGTCTGATATATCAGCTCTCCCAAACCCATGTTGATGTTGATGAACAAATTTTGGGAATGATGTCAGCAGTTCATTAAAATTTTGCTGCATACAAATCTGTCTGGGGTACACCAGTGAAAAGTAGAGGCACTTACTGGTATTTGGTAACAGCCTTGGTAACAGCCATATATTTATTTGGTAACTGCTGTATGTAGGTGAGAAATTCAAAATGGCTACATGACATAGGTTGTGTTATTTCATGTGGGTTTACAAGTTGTCCAACATGATTTTTGATTCCGAAATATTATCTACATATCACCAAAAGGATCCTTCAAGCAAAGGCAGCTCAAGAGATGTTAGAAATATTGATTAATGTCTGAAATGTATATTGATGCATTATGGACAAATTTGTCTACAAACAATTGATCTATTTTATTAATAGGTGATATGAGACCCACAAATCATTTATCAGTATTAACATAGGTTTGAGGACTGATTTATCTGACTATAATGCCATTGAACTGTTGGACATATATCTGCCATACATCCATTACTGTGTACTGTTCCCATCTTTTCTTTAATTTAAATTTTTGTAAAGTCTATCTAATTTTGAACAAATTTTATAAGAGTAGTCTGATGTCAGCTACATTCAGACCACACAGATGATACAGATATGGAGTCAAATATTACTCCATTTTTCCATCTTTCTTGACCATGAACATCCTGTAGTCATTATTTCATCATTTTTAGAATACTACCAGGCATGCATCAGTTTACTTATAGAAACTGAAGCCATCACAAAGAAATTGTCATCTCTGTTTATCTCCATTCATTGGACTAGAGAGTTACATCAAAGATGTAAAACCAATTTGCTGTCATTTATTCACCGTAATCAAACATACCATAATCATCATCACTCAGTCAATATATATGAATTAGGCCTAGCTAAAAAAATATGTGTTCCGGTCAGCTGACCTTCACTGTTTCCCATTGCTAACCGTTGCAATTTTCCCTCATGATACAAGATATAAATCACAAAACAAATTCACATTAAGTACATATACAGTAATCTTTTTTTAAAATCAACCTGCCCAAATTTTAAAACCAGTGCAATAGAAAACATATTTTATTGGCCTCATATCTACAAAGGTGGGGATATAACTCTCTATTCAAAACCAACCAATTTGTGTTGTCCAAAAATTTGACAAAGATCATTTTGTCATAAAGATCTATAAACATTTTTGAAGTAAACTTTGAAATGTGTCTAAAAAAATTAATGGAACATTGCCATATCACCATGGCCATTTACTCTGGCTGAATTTATTGATGAGGCTTGTGTTTCAGTTTGGCAGTTGCAATTTACTCTATGCATCTGGTATTTTTGATTTCAAGCTCATTAAACTTACTAAACATATTTAATTTCAGATACAACATTCTGCAGTCAGGTCTCGCAAACAGAGTATCAGCGGCAGAGCGAGGAGTGTACACATAAAGGTCTAGTCCTGATGATGAATTACATACTGGATGCTACAAATATCAGCCTAAAAGAGAAAAAACAAAGGCTGCGACATTTTCAGAAATACCATCCCCACCTCTACTCCAAACACTTCTCAGGAATGATTTGACAGAGTGGTGTCAACTCTGATATAAAACATAGTGCAATTTGAGGATTTATATATAAATTTTTTGCATGCAAGAAACACAAAATCAGTGGGAATATGGTTGCTTTCCTAATTTTAAAGAAAACTCAAATCCAAAGGGAGGATTTCAGACCAATGTATTAGGGTAAACTTACGCATCATGAGTCACCATTACCAGTAATTCCTTGATATTGTTATGGTATGCTAATTATTTACATTGGTAAAGAAACTCATCTAAAGTGAATAACCCTGCTAAACCTGATAAATTTATTTACATTGGTCTTGCAAATTTTCTATCAATTCATTTATCGAGTGTCTTTCAATTTTTTTCATAAATACAAAATATTCTACAATTCATTGATTTTATAAAGCATATTTGAGAAGTCTGTTCTTGTGTAGGACCTTCATTATTGCTATAAATTGATTCATTAAAGAGAGGTTTTGTCGAAAAGAATAGAAAGTAAATCATTGATCCTTGTACAGGGTTTCTACCGAATTTATTGTTTTTTTGGAAATATAGAAAACCATTATACAGGCATTTGAATACAATATCTGCTTAATTTTCCAATTGATTCAGATGTGATAGTAGAAAAAAGTTGCATTTTGTTGGTGCTATTAGACAGTAGAAGGAAAGGCAAGAAGCTAGCAGGTGCTGGAGTTTCAGTGGGATGGTTTTTATTATCATGAAATACATGATCTCATACATTTTGTTACATGTAAAATTACTTGTTAGGTCAGTTGCAATATTATTCTATCCATTTTTATTGCTTAATTAGTTGTATGTATTTTCTCAAATATCAGTCAACTTCCAATTTGTAACACATTTATATCAGACTTAAATGATAATTCTTTCAAAATGACTATTTTCATGAGTACTTTTTACACTTAACATCATAAACCTGTATATTTCTTTTTAAAATCTGTTGTCTCAAACTCAATAATGATCTCATTTACATTTAAATGTTTTTTGAATTCTAGAAGAAAGCATTTTTGCAAGGTTCTTTAAAGACAAATCTTACATTGTTTTATTATGTGTTTTTCAGCCAAAATGTTTAGTAGCTACATTAAATATTTTCATAGAGATATCTGCTTATTTTAAAAATCCTATACAAACATTGATAAATTTACTAATAATTTAAATTCTCCTTTCCTGCCAAGTTACAGATACAATATCTGTTCTGATTCCTTGGGAATAGACTCAGCATTTTCATGTGACAGTTGTTAGAAAAAAGATAAATGAGCTAAAAAGTGGTGAGTCTAAAAGAATTTTGTAAGTTGGCAGTTAAGTAGATAATTCTGAAAATTCATTTCTATAATAGGGTACAGAAATATTTTCTAACTACACTAAGAAATTTTTATAAATTGTGATGTATTTATTGTAAGTATGAAAAAAGTGTTACATTAGTGTGAGTATGTTTTGCAATAGAGCATAAAATTAAATGAACAAATTTGAGTCTGCTTTCATTTTACTAAGCAGACATTAAATCTTAAATACTCTACAGAGTAATTTTTCTTGATATCATACATAATTTTATGCCTCTTTCTCAGTAAGTTTTTGTATTCTGTGTTTGTTTTTCACGTCTCACACCTTTCCAGCAAGTGTACAGAAATAATCTAATCATTTAACATTGTTTTTTGTAAAGAGTATAATCATCCTTCTAGACATTGTATACTCCATGTGTTTAACATTTCCACAAAACATGTAAATAAAGGCTGTGTACTTTTTCCTATAAGCATTGATGAAAAACTTTTAAATATGAAGAAGGCTTGATTACATCAAAAATAATATGTAGAAATAATATGTAGAGAAATTGGCTTCCTGCATCTTGTGTATTAGTGGCCATCAAAGTTTTGTTTATGACTAAAGCATATGTGTTAGGTTAAAAGTTTTTACATTGGTGTTTAACACTTGTACAAGAGGCCAGTTATCTACAACCATTATGAGAAATGTTGCATGCTCAACTCACTACATGTACAGTTATGTGTAAAATAAATTATTATATAATTGAAAAACCTTCGTCTCACTTTCTTTCATTCTTTGTTTTCCTTTTCTGTTCTAGCTTTCACTTCTTCCATGAGAAACAATTGTATATAGCAGTATACATGTACATTGAATGCTGATATCTTTATTAAATACATATCAAGATATATTGGATTGTGATTTTATTGAAAAACTTTATTTTGACAAATATTAGCAAGAATTACAAGGAAAATGTTTTAAAGAAAGTAAACATAACATGTTAATCTTCAAGTATCATAAGCAAAAAAGGATTTTTATAGACTTTGTTTTGAACAATTTATATTATTGTTGATTACATTTAACAGACTACTAGCCAGCACAACAAAGTTTTTTCAAATCTTTTTCTGCTCGCAATGCATCACTGTTTCTACCTATATATGCATGAATTACCTCATCATTTGCTCTTATTGGCTGCAAAAATAGCTTTAGAAATTTGGGTTAGCAAATAAAATCTTGTATGGACACACCACCATTTCCCATGAAGTTTGCTCGTTGCAAATATTTTCCTGCTTATTAAATTTTAAATTTGTCAAAGAACTTAGTTTTGTCATGATTAAATATGAATAGTTATGAAACTTGGTGAAGTAATGCATGAAAAGAAAACAAGAAGTCACTCATAATATTATTCTTTCTGATAGTGATTAACTTTAATAATTTTCATTTCATTTTAGTTGATGCTGTATTTGTGACCTAAAAACTCATAACTAACTTGTCTATGGCTCTGCCTTTTGTAGAAAGTTAATCCTTCATTAAGTATTAATACTTCCGAAAGCTAATAATAAAAGCAACATACAATATGTCACTTTTTAATTATCAGTTTATGTATGTAGGAGAGGGATGACAACTCTTAATTCTTAAGTAAAAATTTTAATTATGGTGATATGTGACTAATTAAAAGTATGACTAATTAAAAATAGATTAATGTGACTTAACTATTGGGTTCCAGAACATTTGTAAACTTTTAATGTTCAAATTTTAAAACTCAAAGTGAGGACTGGAATATTTGTTAAGAAAAACAATAATAATTCCATAGCAAGTATTTGCAGTATGACCTGAGTTTCATATGGAATTAAATTTAAAGCTGAAATATTTTGAAGATGTAAAACTAAATGCTTTGTAACAAAATCAGTATACATGTTCAATCTGCTCATGTCGTGTAATTTAAATACTTTTTTTTTTTAATCATCGTATTAGGTTGACCATACTTAGTCCTGATATTATTATTCACACCTGATATGCATCTGGTGGACCAGAATTGGTTGATATGTAGAATGTATTTGTCACCTATAATGAACATTTGCATTACCATTTTTGTGTCATTGGGAATACATCCGTCTTTGTCATTCATCAGATGGGCAGTATGATCTTAAATATTAATGGTACAAACCCTCACATTCTGTGTTACCTTTAAAGTTGTATTTTTTTGTTTATAGTCTGTTTCACTATTAAATATACTACCTTGGCCTTGTATTAAAAGTTATTAAAAGAAAAGAAGAAATAAATTTTAAAAAATTTTTGGAGTTTTAAAAGTCAAAATTCAAGGTAAGATTATGTACCATGGTATCCTCTCCATCGTCACTGGAATTTGCTGGAACATTTTTAACACATTATGCCTGTTCATTCTTTTAAAACCAGAAAATTCATGTACATTAAATGCAGTTTTGGGATCCTTGCATTAACTTGAAAAACACAAATGCATAAAAAGTTCATAGAGACCTATTCGAAAGCTGTGTGACTTGATTGACTGGTAAGCAGTTTTGCACTCTTTGGCAAAAGGACACATCTTGTTGGCCTATGTGGTCATAACCCTTTAGGCAGTTTTGATTTGACTTGGTGATTGTCTTCACATGCTTTTTACTTCATCAGGTTATTTGAGAATATCTGATATTAAAAATTTGATTAGTAGCAGTAGTGAGGTTTAAAAATTAGAAATGGTATTTATGCTTACTTGCAAGTCCAACTGCAAGGTGCATAGACCCAGATCTGCCATTGCATAATGTACAGGAGATGGTCTAGGCCAGTGCAGCTTGTTAGGGATAGTCACTATAACAAATAACATCTTCAGGCATATTGTGTGATTGCAGATCAGGGTCAATATTTTTTGTAGTTGGTCTTAACCTACAAGCACTTGTTCTTCTCTTTCTGGTATGTCATGTCTTGTGTTATATTTTGTGCCATATTTTCATAAAAGATATTGTTCACACATTTAGAGATTCGGCACTAGTTGTTGTACAGAACCAATTACTGCACAAGTGTGATAATTGTGATTTATTCTGGATTCCTTGCTAGGAAAAAAAATACTGCACAGTGAAGAATACATAACAATCATGAGATAACTGGTTCCCTGGAAACCACCTACATGTATTTGATAGCTACAGTATCATATTGTGATGTAATTTGTGATATAATTTGTATATTATGTATATATTATATGTCACATATTTATTATCAGTGGTGACATTAACAGTGAGCCAGTGTTTTTCATTCTTTGATATATATTTTTACATACATGTACCTATTATATTCTCAATATTTAATGCACCATAATTTGTACAATTTTTTAAAAATATTTGTCGAAAGATAGATATGTTGGTAATAAAGACAGAAGTTATTTTATTTTGTTTATATTTTTATTTTTGCCCATATTTGTATTTGTGAAATGTTTTTATATGCCCAGTATCAAATGCTGAAGTGGAGTTGCTGAGTGGTCTAAAGCGCTTGTCTTTACCAATTACTATCATTTCACCTCTGTCCACATGGGTTTGAGCCTCAGGCTTAGCCAGCGTGGGTGTGTGAGAAAGCTTATAAGTAGCTTCCTGTGGGTCGGTGGTTCTTACTGGGGTTCTTCCTGCACCAGACATAAAGCCCGTGAGGCACTGCCCATCTTGCACTGAGAAACTCAAAAACAACAACAAAAATAAAATGTTGAAGCAACATGTATATTGTTACACTACAGTAAAACCAACTTATCTAGACAACCCACTTATGTAGAATGTTTTGATCCAGTCTTGAAAGAATCCATTGTTATGCTATTTTTTGCCTGCTTATCTCGACCTTGGTTATGTCGGGCATAAGTTTCGGTCTGAAGTAACGTGGACCCGCTTAATTCGACGAAATGCAACTTTTTATCATCAACCTCGCTAAAATTATAAATTGTACAAAAACTGGTCAGCAAAAGCGATCGATTTTCACTCAAAGTTTTGGTCAGTTATGACAGTAGTCACATGTTTATTTCATAATTTTCTATTTTTGGTTCGTAAGAGTAGCTTAATCGATTAG
>QKMX01346916.1:15921-29181 GCA_003401595.1 Venustaconcha ellipsiformis | reverse complement strand
TATATATATATACATACACACACACACACACACACATGCACACATAAATATATATATATAGTAGTACAAGATACAGATCAGATAGGAAGAATAACATGGACATGAATGGGGGTGGACAGTAAAGCAATCAAGGTATATTACCTGTATTCATCCGAGGATGCAAACACAGCATTAGTCTTATTTCAATAGTTTAAGTAGTATTAAAAGAAACAGCCCACACTGAAGGGATGGACACAGGTTTGAAGCAATGTCAGAATAAGTAATTAAGAATGAGGTCACAGTTTTGGTACACATGCTCATTCTAAGATACAACTTCTGTGCAACTTGGTAGGCAAAAGATGTAATTTTAGTTGGAGCCCAAACAAAAGTTTTAAGTAATTTAAAAAAAAAATTGGCAAGTCAGTCATAGTGATGCATCCTCCACTGTGGAACAGATTCAGCCTAAGATGCCAGAAGTATAAAAGTATTGGAGGTATAACCCTGACAGCCAGCAAGATCTGTTCTGGAACATTATGGGGCAAAATATTTCCTCCATTTGAAACCAGAGTACCATGAATGGCACATTATATGCCTGCTCTACGTTTAATTGTGCTCTATGTTTTGACAAGTGACATTTTAAGGCAGAAATGATTTTTCTTTGGATGACCTTGAACTATAATGACTCCTAAATGCATAGGCTTCGTCTACTCTTAAGTGTAACCATACAGTTTGAGATAGGTCTGTGATATAGAACTGATGTTATTGTGTAGAAACCATTTACTTCCTCACCATTTGTACCTTGACCTTTTGACCCCAGTATCAGTTTGGTTGATGTACATCTTGTACAAATAAGTTTGCTTTGCAAAACCTATATTCTTTCATTCAGAGCAACTTAGACCTTTGATCTTTCAATTTCAAAAGCAGTAGGGTTCTTCCCTGCACAAAGAGCAAGCCATCTACAAAGTTTGAGAATCATATGAAAGAGAATTCAAATAATTGTGCAAAAAGCATTTTTCTAATTTCAGTTAGTGACCTTGACTGTTGACCTTTAACTAAAAAATCAGTATGGTTTTTCCACACCCTAAATGCAAGCTACCCCCACTGTTTAGTAACTGAAGATAGCAGAGAACTCAAATTATCATGTACAAACCATCTGTCTTGTTTCAGTAACGGGGGGGCATAAACTTCTGACCCAAATTATTGTTCTTCCTAACCCCAAGTACAAGCTATCTACAAAGTTTTGAAACTGTAGATGGCAGAGAACTTGAACCGATGTTTAGAAACCATTTTCTAATTTCAAGCAGGGTACCCATAACCTTTAAACCTGCAATTAATAGGGTTTTTTCCTACCTAAAGTGCCACATGAACAAGGTTTATTAGCTGGAGATGTTGGACAACTAAAATCACTGTGCTGAAATCTGGATAGATGGACATCGTAATATATTAAGCTTTATGGTGGGGTTCAATTTTCTCAGTATAGAAGGAATTTAATAAGTAAGTATGGGTTAAGCTTTAAAATACTTTTTTTCACATCTGCGATTTTTCAGTGCAACATTTGGGAAATTAGTCCAAATCCTGTAATCAGCATCATAGAAAAGACCTTAAGATATTAACAGACATATGGTGGGATGGACTGACAAAACAAGTCCTATATATTCTTGGTCTTCACAGGAGTGGCATAATAAAAATGCACAAGTCACTATTAGAACAGTTTATCATATTGCCTTTTTTATTTGAAAAAATGTAGGACAAAACATCCTCTTATCACATATAATTACTTACATACCCACATGTATCAATTTATTAATTTACTTATATTAATTGTTCATGAACCACTTTTGACATCACTTATTTACAAACTTACAAAACACAAAGTTTGCATTCCTCAAAATGTTAACAAAACACAATCATACAGTAAAGTAACAATTGGACATGACAGTGTAGCAGAATTCATTAGAGCCATATACTATATTTATAATGATACACCCACCCCAATTTTATCACACACCCCCTGCAAATATTTAATAATGAATATACCTTATATACTTGCTTACAAGTCGAATCCAACTATCTGCATAGACCCATCTCTGCCACTGCATAATATGCTGGCAGTTCAAGGTATATGTTGTCCAGAAGTAAATATTTATCAAGTGGCTAACAAATTTATTAGACTGACCCACTCGTCTTCTCATGGGAGAAATATTGTAATCATTATTTTCAGCAGCGAGTTGTTTGAATTTCAAATGCATCAATTTTCTGAAAAATATTTTCTTTTACTTTAACTACACCCTTGAGAGCTGAGTAAAATTGCATCATTCTTGCTGTTTTCATGAATTCTTTATCAAAGACACCTGTCATTTTATGTAAAATATGAATTATTGTCTTTTAGGTGCCATTTGACAAAGAAATAATATTGATGGATATGACTCTACTTCTAATATGTTTATGTCTTTGAACAGACAATGTTATATATAATTTTAGAACTATCTAAGCATACTGAAACTAAGAATCATAAGCATATCCTCACAAATGCCCCACCCCAATTTTACAATTCATTGTAATGAAAAAATCAATAAAAGCAAAAATGAAATTTACAGTGCATTAGACATGTGACAGAAGCCTAATTATTGCAAAAATGCTAATCACCATGTTTAGTCTAAATGAAAATATTTAAAGACATTTCATTTCCAACTTAAAAAGACAAAAAAATGGCCAAAATTATCATAAAAATGAAAAAATTAAATTTGATACTGCTATTTTTCATTCCCTTATTAGGGTTTAATCATTAATTTTACTTGAATTGTTTTGAGTATGTTTTTGCAAATTCCTGTACTTACTCGTGCATAATGCCCAACCAAATGCACATAGCATAGCGTCAGATCTGCAGTTGCATAATGTACTGGCAGGTTGGAGTTCATATTCCTGAAATGGTGCAATCCACAGAGCTCAGTTTGATGGCTCCATATTTTTTACAATGGGTAAGTGGAGATTTAAAAAACTGATTCATCATGGGGGGAGATCTTTGAAGGTTCAAGGAGTTGGACCTAAAGTTAATTATGGGCACTGAAATGTATCAGTCAATGGGTAAAATGTACTATACCCCTAAGTTGTATACTGTTCAAGGTAATTTGAGATGAACCAAGATTTTTGCTCTTTATGGTTCAGGACATAAAGCTTGTATCAATGTGTTCCTTAAAATCATAAGTAATGGCATAGAACTTGATTTGCTGCCACATGTTGCAATGACACATCAGGTTATACCCTGTTTGCAGGTGTGTTTGGACAATACACGAGTGAATATTGCATATTACTATATTTCCTACATCAAATGTTTGGTAATTTCTAGGTTAAAGTATTTTTAACAAAGAAAATTTTATTATCTTTTCATTTTTTACATGTTCTGAGCAATTTTCATGATGTTTGTTTTGTACTTGAAATGGTTTTTTATGGCACTTTGTGGTAATTATTTTATATCATGCCAAAAATTTGGAAATGCCCTTCCAAAAGGTACAATGAAGCAGTTGACTCATGCTGGCCTGAGCAGGTATCAGCCTTGTGACCTATTACAAGTCTGACAAACTGGCAACTGCTACCTACCAGTCCTGTCTTTTAAGATAATGAAATAAATAAAAAGAAAAACAATAAATATATGCATTTTTAAGAGAAAGTGTGTGTAAAAGAGACAGCAAGTGAAAACAAGTTATGTCAATTATCTCTGAAGATTACATGTACTTGTATATTTGGCACCAATGCTAAATTTAGAAACCGACAACATTTTACAGAATTTTAAGAGGGAATGTTCTGAATGACTAAAGTTACAATGTATTTTATATCATGTATGATTAAGAACCCAACAGTATACCAAGTCAGGCACAACCTAAGTAGAGTGCATTAAATACCTGCATATTGGGTTCTATGCGTTTCATTCTATTTATAGTTTATTCTAATTATAATTCTGAGTGAACGGTGTCAATCATGAAAAAGAAAGTAGTGGCAGATCTGTATCAACCATTTTTACATTTCTTTTACCATATAAATTTATGTACAAGTTCGTAAACTTACTCATAACAAACTGTGCAGACCATGATTTTCCAGTTGCACTATGCAATAGCAGACATGGATCTATGCAGCTTGCACTTGGATATGACTTGTGTGCTGTATACATAAATATGGAATTTTAGATTTAAATGTTCTTTACCACTTCTTGTACAAATCTGTACAAATATACACAGACAATGATAGAAAGTGAGAGAGAGCATGGGAATAAAAGCTGTACATTTTAAAAATAATACCAGTCTTTTTTTGTTTAAACAATTTAAGATTTAAATTAGTTTTAAAGTGATCTCGTGAAATAGTTCTGTGTTATAATAATTGTTAAAAAATATTTCTACTAAATAATTGTAAGATAGAGAAACTATCTACTATAAATATTTTTTTTAGTCCATTCCTGTTGTGTGTTGCCCGAGTAATCATGAGATTCATTAAATCTTGATGACAAAATCTACATAATATCATGGATTTAAAGGTTAAAGAAACGTGAAATCACTATTAAAATTTCATTACATTCATGAAAACAGATGCATGAAAAATTATTCCAATAAATAATATTAACTGAATTAACAAAAATCAATCAATACTATTTTTATCAACAATTTTAAGATATGGACAAGGAACGGCTTGAGCTCAGTAATGTCAATGCATGCTTAGAAAATGTAAGACTTAAAAAAACAATAAGGTGTCTTCCAATTTCATAATACAGAAATTGAGTAATTGGGCCAAATGACTTCAACAAAATATTACACATGATAAATGTACAATTCCTAAAAGATAAGTTGAATTTATATGAATAATAATTACTGTGCATCATACTCTGAAAATACTGTGTTACATACTGATTTTGTGGTCGCTACAAACCACAAATTTAGAGAACTTATGAACAATGATTAGTAAATTAAGAGCAAAGAATTTCTATCACCATCAGAGACATATTGATGAATTTAAGTTTAACATTATGTAATTCTTTTACAAGTCATGAGTAGCATCTTTCACATAGAACAAATTTCAGAGATGGGATAGTATTGTGTCAATCTTGTACAGGGTACACATATTCAACTCATGCATGAATCCTGAGGGTGAAACTCATTTGGAATACATAGCCTGACAGTGAAATATGTGCTTGTCCAGTATCATCAACTTCAAACACAAGACAAAAGTTTGATATGACACAAAAAAACTTGAGGCTGGCAACAATAGTGCATCTTAGGGCAAGGTACTTTACTTTAAATGAATTTGCACTAAACCTACTTGTATTGCTGTACTGTGGAACAACAAACCAAGCAAACCATACAAACTGGGAGAATAATATGAGAAGCAAATTACAAACCTATCTTTTTCACTCATTCATACTGTGAATCTCTTACCTTTTATTGACACTGATAATCCTAATTTTTCTGACAGAGTTTAATTGGTAATAGCATAATACAGATATGAATCAAATGGGAGTAATGGGGTCCTATTTTATTATAAAAAATATTGTACATTTGGCCTTTAAATATGTAGTTTGATATCAAATGCCCCCCACCCCCTTAGAACCCTGTTAATAAATGAATTCACATTGTATCAATGCAGTAAAGCAAATTACTTTCTTTTCAGGAGTATCATTTCTTTGGGTTTTGCTAAAAGTCTTTAATTCGTGCATGAAATATACTCACTGAAAAGTTGTATGTAAACAACTTTGGCCTGATTCTGCAATCTCATAAATCACAGGCATATCTGGGTATAATTTTTTGTTTTACGAATTAACCCTAATTAACTGTATAGACCCAGATCTGCCAGCATGTTATGCAGACTTTTAACCCAATTAAAATTAACAAAAATAGGCTAACATCAATCCAATCAACTTAAACATAATGCTTCTTTAACTTGAATGCTACTGCAGATGCCAGGTCTTACATGCAGTACCTTGGAGAACTGCATTATCTGATAGTTGGAAAAAAAAAGAAACAACAAATCTAAATAGAATCAGGATAACAGCTTTTTGTTTCGAGGATTTGAGAATCTGAAAATGTTAATGATGATTTTACTGTTTTGCTATCTGAGGATGGTTGATGGTGTTTGACAGTCGCTTTACAGTACAAGAATGATAATAGTGGCTTTATTGTTGTTTAGCTGTCTGAGGATGTTAATTTTGGCTTTATGTTTAATTGTCCTGATGTCAATTGTGGCTTTACTGTTGTTAATTGAGGATGTTAATGGTGGGTTTACTGTTGTTGAACTGTCATTATGTTAATGGAGGTTTCAATGTTGTTTAACTGTTTGAGGATGTCAATTGTGGCTTTACTGTTGTTTAACTGTCAGAAGATGTTAATGTGGTTTCACTGTTATTTAACTGTCACAAGATGTTACTCCACTGGTTTTAATTTTCTTCAACTGTCTGAGGATATTATTCCAGATTTTACTCTTGTTTATCTGTCTGTGGATGTTAATGGCACTACCATTTTAACATCTTTTGTTAATTGTTTACTATTAATTTCCTGTCCAAAAATGTTGATGTCAGTTTTATGGTCTGAGGATGTCAACAGCAGTCTTACTATCATTTTACTAACACCAATATATATTTTTACTAGCAATGCATTAGAATCTTAATCTGCGACCATTAAATTCTCAAATCCCCAAATATCAGTGTTATTCCCTAATTTTAGAAATGCAACAATCTATATAAAGTTCTTTTTTGCTATAAAAAGTATGGAATTAGACAAGTGTAAAATGTCTCTTTTTTCTTATTGTACTTTTTTTTTATCTCCACAAGTTTTGACAAAAATCTATTGAAAATAGTTCAAGTACTGTAGATCATTATCTTAATGGTAAACTTTTTGCGATGAATTAAATTTATCTGTGACTAATTTCTGCCATTTCCTCATTAATGATAATCATAATACAAATTACAATGGTGAACATAACATTTTCACAATTTAGTCATCTCTATAAATTTTCAAAATCATTCTTTTATGAAAATGTTATACTTTAAATGAATATGACAGATGGAGATCTTCTAAGCTGCAAGACACCAAAATGAAACAGCAAAGACATTGCATGCACACATTTTCATAATATTACTTATCACAAATATTTCACAGATATCACTCTAAGAGTTACAATGGTATATTCCACACAACTGTAACAAACAACAACAAAATGGGTGGAAGCTCAAAGTTTCTCATGTGCTTTGCTACTACTGTAGTTTATACAAATAGAGAAATTATGTACATATACATACAGTTTGTGTGTGTGTGACATTGTTAAATTACATATTTACAACCATTAAAGGAAACTATTCATATCAGGTTTTGGTTTATATTTTAGTTTCATTCTCTTCAAGTCATCATTATTGCATTAAACAGTGATCCAGAAATCTCTGATAACCATAATGGTCTCATTTTACAAATGTTGCCAAGTTAATCTTGTGTTAAAAGAAAGGATATGACCAGAGAAAATGATCCCAGGAAGCAACATACAAGTGTAGACATTGATAAATATCCTCTTTAATGCAGTAATTTGTACACAATGTATTTTGTTTGGCTCCCTCCAAAGAATGAGTAGGCTCTAAACTTTAAGACTTTGCCACTTTCTTGTAAAGAACATACATCAAGGACTGGTTACAAACCTTTTCACTGTAAATAAGCCAACAAAAACAAGCAAGATCTTCAACATTAAATTTTAAATGTTTTTCTCTTGTGGAAAAGAGAGGATTCTTTTTCTTATAGGTAGTCTTTTGAAGATGATAAAATTCTTATCTGTGATGCAAAATGTGAAGGGCAAAGTACAAATCTTGTTTCAAGGGTACAGCAAGAGTATGAACTCTGCACTTGCATGGAATACTCTTACATGGGGTCATTTCTAATATTTCAAAACTTTTCAGTACAATCTTTGATTTTCCATATATAATACACAGTTTTCTCTCTGCATGTTTTGAATATTTTCTTTCAATTGCCATATTAAAGTTTGGATGAATGGGTCTCCATGGCTACCTGTTTCCAAGGCAACATACCAACAAGTTGGAATAAACTGCTAATAAAATATAAATTAATTCTTCCTCTTCACAACAAGATGATGCACTGAATGATGAGATGATGAGGCCATTTTTTTGTCTATATCACTTAATGGTCAATCCATGAATAATGCTTGAACATCCTTGAAAAAAGTTCAGTTATTTTCACCTCTGGTAGTCTGGTAATGGTTTAACTATCCCATCTGAAACGGACCAAAAAAAAATTCAAGAACATTTGAAATAAAACTGATGCTATCTTCTCTTTATATTAAGCTTTTGTATACTTAAAAAAAATGAAAACAAAACGCACTATATAATTTGACTAATGCCTGTGTTCTTCTATCTAAAAATTACATCTTTTAATGCTAAAACTTTAAAAAAGCTGCAGTGTCTAAAAATATTTCCATGGTATATTTGTTACTGAAAGAATTTGGACAACCAATTTAAGAATTTTGATTGATGAAATGCAAATGTTGCATCACCTGATCAAAGTATTTAGCATACTAAAAAGAGCTAAAAATCATAAACCTGTTGAGTGCTACCATAAAATTCAAAAATCGTCAGAATGAAAGTCCTTATGCAAATAATGCAGAATTAGGCAATAGTCATAGAATTAATTATGAAATATACAGGTCAAACAGGTCTCATTTATAACTAAAGAAATAGTACTTATGCACCCACTCATCAACTTCCATGATTCTAGGTAGTATAGTATATAAAAGCATGCCAAAAACCTCATGTGGCTAAGCTGAACATATTAAAAAAAATCAACTACAGCTTGATTAAATACAACTTATGATGAGTTTCTTTTGTTGCATGGGTCTAGTACTGATGTATAACATGAATGTTAGATTCTAGCATGAAAACTGCCACAGTAATAAAAATCATTTGCAAAAAAATTTAACTCAATTCAGTGAGGCATAAAGTAGGAGTCATAAAGTCCTATTTCTGCCATGAGGCAGTATTATTCACCAAGGTACATGTCCTAACCAAGTTTCAGGATTCAATACAGAACAGTATGTACAATAAAACATGTTCATGATCTAACTGCAAAATCTTATCCAAAGTCAATTATGTAAACATAGATCATTGAGACCTGACACCCACGTAAGCAAAGATCACTGTGACCTTTTATGTATAATCAACATCAAATGGCAGGACACATGAGCACCCAAGTCAATAAACTGTGAAATGTATAGTTATGCATACAATCTTCTAGTTCAATGATTCTACTATGAACAGAATCTGACTAATAAACAGAATGTAAATTCACCCAAGGCCTGTGAAATGGGAAACAATGTCATGCCAACCTATTTTTGTGATTAGGGTGTTGTACTCAAGATGTACCCCTCACCAAGTTTCATGATTCCTGGTAGAACAGTGTGTATGCAGTGAGCGAAACCTTAAGAGCTAAACACAAAACTTAACAAATGTACAATTAATATACATGTCTATACTAAGTTAGTCCCCTTAGCAACACACATCCCCAGTTGGTACATGCAATAAAACCCAGTCAAAAAATTTTTCTTGGGAAATCTAGGAATAAGGAATGGTTGTGATGCAGCATACAGGTACATGTATTTACACGTGTGGTGCCAAGACCAATGGCTGGGGCTAGTACAACAACTTTCCTCTATTTCGTAGAGTTGTGCCAAAAATTATGAAAAAATGGACATGTTTAAAACATGACAATTTATTAACATCAGTTTTATTACACATTTTAAAACTTGTACTTACCATTGAAAACTTTTAGGATGGCTTCACATACAAATTTATATTGACTCTGCAAAAGAGATAAATTTGATTCAGACTTAATCTTGTAATTATTATCAAGACAATAATTTAATTACCATATAGTCAAGCCAAATCCAACTACATGGACCCATATGTACAATCATATAATGGGCCAACAGATGTGGATTATTCAATTTGTTAGGAGTAATCAGTAGAACTAAAAACATAGTCCCAGATCTGCCAGTACATTATGTAATTGTAGATCATGGTCCATGATGTCTGCAGTCGGATTCAATGTAAGAGTATATATGAGTACCTACAAATTAATTTATCTGTTTCCTTTTTTTATCCAACTTTATCAAAACAATTTAATAATGCTTTACATTGTGCTTTGAAAGAAATTTTACACATAAAATAGTTTCAACTTATTAAATGGGCATGAAACTCTTCTGCTAAATAAATTTATCTCATTGGCAATCATGTGTAATATACCCTCTACAAGTTTATCTCATCTGTGTGCTATAATATCTTCATCTGAAAATAAAAGTTATTTTCAAGGGCAGATAACTTTTAACACTGGCATATTTTCAAGTTAAAATATCAACAGAAAATAGGAAAATTGATTCATCAGATCTAAACTTGAAATTCAGCATTACTGGTTTTGATGGACTTTAGCACTAACCCTTTCACAAATATGACTTAGGACGATACTCTTGATATTATTTCAAAACATAAGTATCAAATAAATATTCTTAAATATTTTTTAAAGCATGTTTACATATAAGTGCGTGAGTGATTTGGATTTTTAATGTAGCTGTAACACTTTTTCAGTCATATTGGTATGATGTCTGCAGTGTGGCATTTTATAGTGATGTCGCACTGGGGCATCATGCTGTAGACATGTAGCATGAAATTCCGTTTAACAGGGTAACATCGATATCATGCTACCATGGCAGAAGTATATAGAAATTCAACATCAAAAATATCAATATCACACTGAAAATGATAAATTTATTGGAAAACCAACGAAAAATGTTTGGCACAGGATCATTCTTAATCTTATTATAACTTAATCTGGGGAATGTTTACCTGGCTACAAGGATAACTGACTTGGGGAAAGTTCACATGAATTAAATGTTAATTGATTTTCGTAGAGTTCAGATGGTTAAAAGGATAAAAGAACAGAACTGGAGAAAATCAAGATGATATCACAGACTTACAGCCAGGGGCACTTATAAGTAAAGAATTGTAAAAAACAGACTCCGATCTGCTACTGCATAATGCACTACCAATCAGGGTCTCTGATATTTGTTCCAGTAATCACTCTTAAAAAAAAAAACTGCCTAAACCCATATCTCCTGGCACATTGTAGATGGACTCCACTTGCAGGATAGTATGTACAGTGGGTTGTGCACTAATTTTTATAAATAAATAATTTACAATCTATGCATGCAGAAAATCAATCTCCTGAATGAACTGTTTTGAAACTACACAACTTAGGCATTCTTTAATACCCATTTCATAGAGAGTGCAAATATTCTGAGACAAAACATGTAAAACCACTAGAGATTTTAATTTCATCTTCTTAACATTTACAACACTATCAATACAAGAAGAAAACTAAATGGGTCAAAATATGTTTAACCAATTCTATTAATAAGGAATGACAGATTTTAAAATACTGTCCAAGTGAAATTGCAAATTTACCACCAGATACAAAAAGTTTGTAAAATTTTGACAGAACAGCATGCTCAAGTTTTCTTAAGATGCTCAGAAAGAGAACACCTAATTATGAAAAACATGGTAGCAATAAGGTTTTCAGCAATATACACAATAATGTAAAAACAAAGCTCTAACATAAAGGCCAATGACAACAATACATTACACTAATTGCTTACAAGTTGGGTCACACTGCAAAAACCAACAGTGTTGTAGCAGATCAGAAATCATGTAATATGTTCTCCTGATTAAAAAAAAATTGCAATGACTCAAATCTGCCAGTACATTAAATGACAGATTTGGATCTGTGGAATATGCAACTGTATCCAACATACAATTAAATACAGTGAATAGCAAATTACATTATTCTAAACAGCGTTATTAATACATGTTTGTCGACTGACTCAAGCTGCAATCACATGACCAGACCCATTATGGTGGAAAGCTGATTTGACCCATCAAGGTAGTTTTTAAGGATAGTGATGAGGAAAGAATTATTTATTTTCACTGTATGTAACTATTAAATATAGGATTTTGCAGCAAGTTTTTCTTTGTTTCAAAGTTGACAAGTGTAAACAAATGTAGGGTCATGGCATTAATGTTATTTTCACTCCAGAAACAAATGTATGACACTGCACCAAAACAAAGGTTCTTCCCAACACAATATATTGGGACAAAAGTAGAAGACATTTTCTTTTAAAATGTATCCTTTTCAATTTGATACTGATGAAGAATATGTAACCTATATATAAATGTATATGATTTTACAATTTTGTATTCACATATTGTTTAGAATATTTTGATTTCTTCTATACAAGACAAGAATAGAATACAAAGTTTTTGGGTTACTCACAGTTGAATTCATGCATGTCCATGACCGACAGACTTTTATATAACCAGTTACCAAAGATTGTAGGTGTTCTGAATTTGCTACTTTGACCCAAGCATAAGCAAATGGGTTAAATTTATTATTTTCTTTATTTTATGCACTGGAACCATGATTTTTACTTGCAGGCCATTTTATCTAAAGTTTTGCAAAGTTTTATCATCAGCCCTTGTGATGTCTGCTTTAGATCCAACAAGACAAAGTCTAAAATTGGGACCGAAACTCCAGTTCTGGAACAGTTGAAAATTCTGGCAACTGAAGATCTGGTCTCAAAAATTGTGTTGTTTTGGATATATTTCGCAAAATGCAAAGAATGTCCATCATACATTCCATTGATGTGAAGCTACACCTTTGTTATTTTCTCTAATACCACTGAAGTGAATCCATCATGAACGGTGATGTCACAAACCTTCATGACTCAAAATTATGGCTTTTGACCTTAGTAAGTTAAATTTGAGCATTGATCCTTTAAAATGTCATTGGTTTCATTTATATGGAAATTTTGAAGGGTATGCAAATGAGAGCGGGTGGACCTAAGACAAAATAAAAGAACAACTGTTATTCTTACAGCAGTTTGAATTAACATGGCTCGTTGGTCTCGCATCTGCCTCACTATGGATAGAGGATACACAGGTTGGTTTGATTCTATCAAACACATCGCTGTTTCCATAGTGATAAGAACACCTGTCCTACCTATACCAGCACTGAAAAAGGGGAAAATAAACGTGTATGGCTTGATATAATGCACAAAATATCAATCATTCATATTCTGAAAATGTGTATTAGTAAATTATTTACTGAAAACAAAACAAAAAAATCTGGTAAAGGTAAAGCTTGTATTGCTGCCAATATAATATTCATCTCTCTCTCTCTCTCTCTCACACACACACACACA
>QKMX01346910.1:117920-131095 GCA_003401595.1 Venustaconcha ellipsiformis | reverse complement strand
AAAAAAAAAAAAAAAAAAAAAACAACAAAAAAAAAAACAGACGTACAAAGCACATGTTGGTATAACGATGAGTAGCTCTAATGAGACTTGTAACAATAGCCGCAGTGATGCAATTTCAAAAGCTCACATAGGTTTCATTTTCAATACGGAGCAAGTATATGCAATGGGAAGTGTCCTGGGAACCGATTATTTTATTTTTATTGGGGTGAGGGGGCCTGAGATTCTCTATCGAAGCAGAATTGTTTTTTTTTTTTTTCTAAACCCTGAAAATAATTAATTAGTTGTCAACTATAACGGATACAAATTCTTCACTCCACGCTATTCGGATGCCGATATTGTTTCTACAACAAGATCACAGGGGCCTTGTCCTCGCCTAAAATTAAATAGTAAGCTGCTTAGTGAAAATACGACGTTGATACAATTCCTTTAAGAGTATCTATCATGATTCTCACGGTAGCCGCAATTACCACCACCTTGGAGGTCTGATCAGCACTGTTTTCCTTTAGTACTAACTAGATGGTAGTCTGTAGTATCAGTCAACAAAATAGCTCCAAATACATCACCACTTTACGTATTTTGCTGTGATATATGATAAAGTGAATAAGATATGTCTTTATTGCAATTTGAACTAATATAAATTATTCGTAAAAATGTGTTAATGTGTTTTTTGCAAAACGCAAAATTGCGCATGCTCAGTGGATCACTTCCGTTGTCAATTTTCAGTTCTGTTGATGCGCGTTTTGCAGGGTTGTCGAGCGCTCCAGTTTCCGATGTCATTAGATCTTGCATGTAGTCCGCAATCCCATAATGTCTAAATGAAAGTGATCGGGTTTGAAAAAAACACCATAACTTAGGAAGTTTGTGCTAGTTTTATTGTGTGTTCGATGGGCATGATTTTCATAACGGAAAATCTTTTGGCAATCATCACAGTTGTTCAGGAGGAGTAGCGATAAAAAAAAACTCGTACTAACAGACAAAAGAAGATGGACAACATGACATCGCATAAGATCTACTGTTCACTGAACTGTAGAGCAAACCATGCAAGAATGACATTTGAATCAACCGCAGAAAAATTCGCCAACTCGTAAACAAATCAGGTCTTGAGCTCAAATTCAAGTAAACATCTTGCTTACTTCTTATAACTATGACAAAAATTAGCTAGCCACAACAATCCACATGACAAAATATACACACAATATACATTAAATAATTATAAAACAATAGTTTTGACAATGCCTACCGTGTTTGTGAGGTCGTACAGGCATAATCATCATTTAGTACATACTACCTATATTAAGAAATGTTTCAGTGAAATCACATATCAATAATGGCAATATTGGAGGTTAAATTGACATTTTAATTTAGAACCAATTAAATTTCATAAAAAGTCCTTTTGTGAAAACCCAATATTGAAATAAATAAATATCCATTCAGAAGTGGCAATAACAATGTTTTCAAGATGACTGACATGAAGGCCGTGTATGAGGTTTGGTCAGCACCATTAATATACAGGATCTACCAGACATTAAATATTTAGGTGAAAAACTCCAACTTTCGTTTCATTAGAAGTAGCTATAAGAATATTTTTAACATGGCTGCCATAGCGGCCATATTGGAGGTGTGATCAGAACCATTTTCATGTTGGATTTGGTAAATATAAGAAGAGGTATTTAGTGGAAACCCTATGTCGAAAAGTATTGGTAACAAGATCATACAAATGGTGGGAATGGTAATGGAGGAGTTCTAATCAGTATAGTTTTCATTTAATATCAATTAGGTACCATAAGTCTTTTAGTGAAAACCTGATGTCACTATGACCATCCGTTCAGGAGAAGCAATAACAATATTTTCAAGACAGTGGCCAAGTCTGAGGTCTTATCGGCACCATTTTCATAAAGGAACAACTTGATAACTTAAGAAAGTATTTTAGTAGAACCCCATGTCTAAAGGACCATATGTTAGGACGAAGTAGCTTGTAATAAGATTTCAGGATGGCAACCATGGCGAGCCAGTTGAAGGTCTGATCAGCACCTTTTCATTTAGGAATAATTACACATCATACGAATATTTTAGTGTGAATCCCATATTGATACGTCTATCCATACTGAAGCAGCTATAAAAGTATTCTCAAGATAGACACCATTGTAATCCAATTTTAGGTTAGTCCAGCAACCTTTTCATCAAGGACCGTTTAGATATCTTGAGAAATCTTTTAGTGAAAACCTCATGTCTATATGAACAATTGTTAAGAAGAAGCGGTTTTCAAGATTGCTAATCTGGCAGCCAAACTAAAGATCTGATGGGCACATTTTTGTTTTAAATGACCAGCAACGCACGGCGTGTCATAAGGAATCTTCAAGTTAAAACACCATTTCGATACGATCATTTACTCACGGGAAGTAGCAATAACAAACATTTTAAGATGGCCACCGTAGTGATGTTGGAGCTCGTATCGACACCTCTTTCATTTACTACCAAGTAGAAATCTTTAGTAAAACTCACCAAATCAATACTGAAATCCATTTAGGAGAATTTTGTTTCGTTTTCTTGTAGGTTTCAACGGCACTGTTATAACATTATTGGCTGTATCACGCCAAAAAACAGGAGCCAAGTGCCATTCCCAAGGACACATCGAGGCAGCTGACCCAGACTGGCCTGAGCAGTTATCAAACCAGGGACACTTGGATTACAAATACGACGTTCTACCAACTGGGCTACTGTACCTTCCAGGAGACGTGACGGTACTTATACTTTCAATATGGTCACTACGTCAGCCATACTTGATGTCAGAGTGACACCATTTTTTATATAGGACCATCCAAAGATGATGAAAAGTCTTTTATCGAAAACCCCTATGTCACGTTGGACGTCTGTTAAGGACATGTAGCGTTAACAACCTTTGGCAGTCATATTGGAGGTTACTTTGGCCTAATTTTCGTTTAGTACGAATCAGACATATGTTTCTGAGCTAACCTCCCATGTCGATACGACCGCCCGTTCAGAGAAAATAGCAATAAGAAGATATTTTATGATGGCCACAGTCGTAGCCATGTTATATTGGCACCAATTTAAGTTAGGGTCATCCATGGCAATATGACATTATCAACATTGCTTTGTGCGCCTGCTGGTTGATATTAACTACCGCATACCTCCGGTTAATAGTGCACATAATACAACACATAACTGAAACAGGTGATTGTAACTTAATAATTATATGTTATTGCATTTGTATGGGAAAATATGAGCGAGTATTTTCTGAATAATACTGCACGAACTTGGGAGTGAAGAATTATTCCAAAATAAAACTAGTTCGTATTTTTTCATACAAATGCAGTAAACGTTTTTATATACTCGTGTCGTTTTCCTACCTAAGGCTTAACAATAAAGGAATACACTTCCAGAAACAAAGTAATATAATTTATGCTGTATTATAAAATAAATACACAGCCGTAGATTCATAAATACATATTAACAATACTAATGCGCACATAGCTCCGCTCAACAACCATTAACTTCGTTGCGCCTAGTTTAAACATTTATCATTTTGGGCTGCTTAAAATTGAAATTTAGAGTCATATTTTGAATGAATGCACATTAAAAAAAACATTTCCAGTTGTTCTGGAATAGATAGATTTTATTTTTCAGTTGATCCAACTAAATTCTGCTTTCTGATAATGATGGACTGCATTTACTAGGTCATTTCATTGCAGTAAGGAGAATGTGATTTCAGTTTGAAATGTTGTCGAAATTACAGTACAATTTCGGTGTATATCATATTTCCATGACAAGAGTCATGTCATTCGTATTTGCTGAACTAAGAAAGTACAAACTCAAGATGCATAAATGTAAGTATATTTATTAGTCAGCGAAAATAATACTTTGTCTTCATCTTGGCTTACTGGTTTCTGATACTCTTAGTTTCCTTCCAAAACCTTCAGTTGAAAATTATTTTTGTAATTCAGTTTTAGGCCGACTTGTAAAATGGCACATCTCTGATTAGTAGGTGATAACCCTTGGCATCAAAATGCTTTTCTGTTTTTTTTTTTTAAGAGAACACTGGTAATAGACTGAACCCATTCTGCGAAAAGTTACGAATATTTATACTGAATACTTGTTTAAATGATCAGAATGATATTTTCAATTACTGCGTCTCTCAACTCTTGTTGTTGACATCGCAAATATCATGTTTATTTGTTTGCTTGTTTTAAAGCTTCGTTTGTGATTCAGTGGATTCGTCCACATTAGCTTTATCATTTCTTCTTTCAAACGGACGAAACAGCTTTTTTAGTTCATTCTCAAACAAATCTAATTAGTCAAAAGCTAAAGCGTCAACGACATGAGTGTAGATGTTTTGTTTACAAAGTGGATCCTAATATAATATACTATTTTAGGCACACTTGTAGTGCATTATGTAGCCGTGAAATAAATAAAAAAGTACTAAACAAATCTTTGTATAGTTAACGGAGAAAAAATGAGCATTTAATAACGAGTGTTGTTTTCATACATATCAATCTATTAATCAGCCGAAGATGAACATTTTAAATGGTGTTAAAAAAAGTTCACAAAAATATTATATCCCACCTTTCTAAATGGTCTCAAAGAATGATGCACGCACATTCATTTTGTAATTCCAAAAGATGTGCATTTTAAACCAAATATATAATCACCATCATTTTGAAATTCTATCATAGTAGACACATTAAATTTTGTTTTAACTTTTATATTTGAATATTCTTCTCCCTCCTTCTCCTCCCATTTTTCTTTGTTCTTTTCTTCTCCATAAATTGGTTTTAAATTCGCTTCGTCAATATTATTGACAGCAATATGGGAAATAATTTACGTAATACATCTCGATCGTACTGGATGTTTGCAATATATTCAGCTTTATTCTTAAAAGTCTTTCATTGTAGGTAATAGCTTCTGAAATGGCTTCGATTTCTGCACTAGAGAAGTTTACCGAGAAGTTTTCTTCTTTCTTAATAAGGAGCTTCTCCTAAAAACTTTTTTTTTGGCCAAAATTCATGCATCTTGTTTTTTCACCCCAGCAGCAACAAAAATAAAAATAGAATAAAATTTTATATTCCTTTTGTTTCTGTCAGTGAGGGAGATAAAAAAGCACGACTAAAGTTTATTCATTTAATGCAAACATTAAGATGACATGGGCTGATAGACTTTGAAAATGAACACATATCTGAGTAAGTTTATTGTACAAAACTGCATTAAAACATTGCAAGTGAAGAGGAAGAAAATTTGAAGAATTTAGAACGCAAATCAAAAACATTTTCTGGAGAAATGGTATTTTGGCCATATCTTGTTGCAAAGAGGATCCAAAAAAATCCAAATGCATATTTACCCCCAGAGTATTTAAATTTTACCCTCAGCCTTCAAACCATTAGTGTTTTGGAAAGAAGCGCTGAAATTCCTAACGATTTACATGTACTTGATGATCAGATAAAACTAAAATCTACATAAATTTTTTTCTATGATACATCTCCTTAATTAATTTTTTTTCTCCCCAAAATCGTAGAAAATTGCTGTCATAAACCATTTATTACACAATAATTTACACAATAATTTGATAAAACTGGGGATAATCCATTGGTAAACCTAAGGATAATGTACTGATAAACCTGAGGATGTTGTATTAATCCTGCAAATAAAAAGTACGACTATGCTCGGAAAATCAAGTGATAAAAGTTTAAAAAAAGCAACATGCTGTTAGCATAGGTGGTTTTTGGTCGAACAATATTTTTAAAAATTATACTAAGTTATCTCTTTTAATTTTGAAGTTGTTCATAGAACGAGCATCACAAGTCATTTGCTAAAAAGATCTGACATTACAACATGATGCGAGGTGACGTTTGTAAGCGCGAGGCCGACAGTAACAGTTATTTACAATTTTTTGCAGTGTTTTATACCTGCATACTCAATATGCCAAATAATTTAATTATTGCATTTTAAACAAACAATTAAGCATGAAATATTGAAAAATATTATCCTTAATAAATGAACAAATGAATGTTTTGTTTAATGTTATTCATATTTTTGCCAAATTTGCATTTGCAAATCATTATGTAAAACGTGATAGAAAAATAAAGAGGAAATATTTCTTGAAAATGGCGGGTCTCAATCAAGTGCTAAATAACTTGTTGGGGACATTTTTTTTTAAATATTGGTTTTATTTCCAAATTTGGATTTTTTGAAAAATGTAAACAAAATAGTGGATAATATCACCAAGTCTAACGCGCGGGGTCCGATTGGGTCGAAACGGTTCAACCGGCCTACGGCCGGTCATAATAATCATGTTTTAATGAAGTACATTATAACTTTAATATCTTTGAAAGGAATGGTATCCATGACCAAACTCATCATATAACAATGGCTGTTATAATAAAGGGCCGTATAGTGAGGGAATGATGTACCTATGTCTTTCCATTAAATGCAAGACAAAAATCGCAGATGAAAATAAGCCAGAAAGCTTAAATTTAACAAGACTTAATATATACTCATTTTTTTCTTCCTTAACCTTACGTTGTCAGAAATGTCCAGTAATTTTCCATACTGCACGACTTCATATTGCCCGCAATGTGTCTGAAAGCGTAAAGTGTATTAGGAACTATTCTGATTGTAAACATTGTATGCTCATGTACCAAACATTTTAACTTTTGTTTTATTAGATTTGTTTATGGATGAACTAAACAAGATGTTTTGTCCATTTAACTGTAGAGATGATATTACTGAGTCGCAATGAATATTTAAAAAAAGCAAACAAATGAACGTGATAATCAATCTCTCCACAATAAACATGAGATGCATTACTGAAAATACCATTCTGATCATTTAAACAGTTGTTCAGGAGAAATGTTCATAACATTTCACAAACAGAATGGTTCATACTATGACCAGTGCTCTCTAGGGTCTATGACAATATCACAGAGAAGCATACTGAGGCCAAAGGCTATTGCATAAGTATCAGATGTGTATCATTTTACAAGTCAGAAAAAAACACAAAATTTGAGAAACAACGCAACTGAAGGTTTTGATAGAAAACTAAGAACCTCTGAGATAATAAACCATGATAACAAAGAAGTTTTATTTCTGCTAGATAATTGACTGTCACATCTGCTTTGCAAATTTCCCTGTTTAAGGTTTTTGACAATGTTTAGGATGTAGGATAGGGATAGAAACCATACAGGTAATGTACATGGGTTTCCTCCAACGGAGAGCATGCAAGGGACAGGGAATAAGCATGTCTTCTTGAGCTGGTAATATGAATAGAAATACATTTTTGCATCCTGAATTTCCTCAAAACGATTTTTTTTTAGTTCTGAAAATCTGAATTACATGACATGAATTCCAAAACTTGATACACATTGGAAAATTGTACTGTAATTTCGACTGCATTTCCAACAGAAATAACAATCTCCTTACTGCACTCAAAACGAAATGAATGTAATATTCCATTACATCATTTTGATAATTTCAATCAAAAGAATTAATATTTTCCCCAAATTATGATTTCAAACAATCAATAACTGGGCTGCAGTTAATTCAAGGCTGTTCCTCCACTGCTCAGATCACACATACTGTACATCGTATGGAATTTACTTCACCAATAAATCCAGTCCATCACAAGCAGAAAAACCAAATTGAGTTGGATCGACAGAAAAACAAAATCCATTTCAGACAAACTGGAAATTTCTCAATGTGCATTCATTCACAGTATGACTCTATATTTTAATTTTTAGTAGACCAAAAGAATAATTTTCTTTAAAGTTAAAGCAAAGTGCTTTAAGTTCAAAGGTTACTGATTGGTGCTGTGTACACAATTATATTGTTACTGTGTATTGATGAATCTACAGTTGTGTATTTATTTAGGGATACAGCATAAATTCAAATACTTTGTTTCTTGTAGTGCATCCTTTTATTATCAAGCCATAGGTAGAAAAATAAATATATAATAAAAATGTTACTGCATGAACCATTTGTAAAGGAAAATATGAACTTGTTTATTTATACTAATATTTAACTCCAAAAGTCGTGCAGTATTACTCAGAAAAACTCATTCATATTTTTCCATACAAATGCAGTAACCTATAATTGTATTCTGCTGTTTACAGTGACTGATCCAGTCAGAACATGCAAAATGAACATATTGAAATATAATGACATGTGTTAATTGAGCATAAGATTTTGAATATTGCATGATTGTTGTTTATCAGAGCTTTCATAATTACCATTGCAATGTGAAATGGTGACATCTTTGCATGTTTGCCTGCAGTGACACTCTTTTGATAGTCATTTGTCAAATCACATATTTGTGATGTTATCACAAAATACATCATGCATAATACAATACAGTGCACATGTCCCTCAATGGGACTGACACCCTAATGGAATAAAATAATGTCCACAAATCAAAGATAAATCCTTTTAGTCTGTCATTTTATTATTTTAAAATACTGAGTAAAGAAACTATGTCTGATATTGTAAGAAACTCTAACATAACAAATTTTGTACAAAAATATTTTCATCCCTGTCTGAGTTAAGATGTACACAAGATGTATCAACAATACAAAATTCTTTGTTATGGCCTTTGGCCTTGAACTGATATCATGGATAGAAAATCATATATAATATGTTAGTTAATAAAAAGTTATTAATGATTGTACAAGGCATTTATCCATTATATCTGCGAACTGGATTTGATAACATTCTCAAAGACAAATAAAGCTAAAAACCTGAGTTATAACCTTTGACCTTAAAATCAATGTCAGAGTGCTATCAACTTGCTTACTGGAATGCAACCAAATACAATATCAGGTCAAAGTTCACTTGTGCATGTACAGGTCACTGTGTTAATAAACCCAATGACTTTGGAATGAACCTAAAGATCAATGAGATCTAGTTTTCAAAACTCCTATACATAAGTACCAATATGTGGTTGGTCAGATCTACACCATTTCATTCTGAACCAATTCAATATTGCAAGAAGCGTTTTAGTCAAAACCCCATATCAACACAACCTTTCATGTAAGAGTAGTGGTAACAAGATTTTTAAGATAACCACCATATGATGCCATTAGGGAGGTCAGATGAGCACCATTTTCATATGCAAGTGGCTATGTATTGCTATAACAGTGGTTGAGTGTAAACCTCAAATCAATACCATGATTCATGTAAGTGTAGCAATAAAATTTTCATCATACAAAGCCTTTAAGTGTCAATATGAGTATCCAATCAGGAGAAAAAGTAATATATTGACAAGATGGCTACCATGGCAGCCATTTTAATGTCAAATCAGTGCAATTTTCATTTAGGACCAACAAGGCATCATAAGATGTTTATCAGCATGTCAATTTAACCATCTGATCAAAAGTAGTAGTGCTAACAAGATTTCAAGTTGGCTCACCACAATGGATATCAAATGGCACCATTTCCACAACTGAGTTTCAGGAGGCTGGGATACTAGTAGTTTGCTCCCTGTCAAGGTCAACCTTTTGGACCTGAAGCATAGGTAGGGCAGCAAAAAATCTGTAAATATTTGAGGGAGATGTAGACTAGCTCTAACCATCTAGATTTCTGACTGTATGCATCCAATAAAGAAAAGTATTATCTACATTTTCTGCACATGAATGATCCTGAATTGTATTTTTGACAGTGGTAAAATTACCAATTTCTTCTAATTCTTCTCATTACTGTATGTTAACTTGAAAGCAAACACTTTTTTTAATTTAGTAAACAAAATAAATCGGGTAATACATTTTCCAACCTTGAATTCAATTTAGCAAAAAATTAATTAAGATTCAAATCCAGTGTCAGGGACAAGTGCTAATTTAAGCAAAATCATATCTGAGATCAATTCAAATTATAATCTTTCTGATATTGTATGCCTTTGTAAAGGGTATTGACTTTTTGAAATGTACTGAATAATATATTAAAGTGCAATTGTAGGAGTGTGCCTGAAATAAATTTGGTCCTTCAAATACAATAAAATGTATTATTCACAAGGATATCATATTGCTATGTGATAACAGAAGATAAATCCTATTTTAATATTTTGTGCAATATTCATCTTATTTAAAACATACATAACTGTGAAGAGTCTTGATTTGGATCTGGCATTATATAACATGCAGGCAGATTTGGGTCTATCCTGTTTACTTGTAATCATTTGGTGGATGCACACTATGGACCCTGACATGCCTACACATCATGTGACATAAAATGTAGGTGTACCATGTTTACTTGATATTTGAAGGAGAATGGACAGCAAATCAGGTGGCTGGACATCATAGATCCCGATTCGCCAACACAATATGGTCTTAGTCAATCCTGTTTGCTTTCAATTATCTGAATGATGCAATGCACTGACCCAGATTTGCACACAAAAGTTTGAGTCTACTCCATTTACATGACTTCATTAGTAAGAGGGACAACAGAGACTCTTATGCACACAAGCATTTTATGACAAAAGACCCGGGTCTATCCCATTTTAAATTACTGACAGGAGGGACAGCATTGACCCTGATGTGTCCAAATATTATATGACAAATTTGGGTCTACGCTGTTTACTTATAATCATTAGAAGCATGGAATGTATTGACCCTGATGTTCCTATGCATTATGCAACAAAAGATTTCGGTCTGTTCTGTTTACTTGAAATTATTAGTAGCAAGTAGCATTCATCAAGATGACTGCATACAGGTACAAAGTTTTATAACTGGTACAACATAAAAAAGTACATACTGTAACCTACTGTTCATACACATGAGTAGCGCTATCTACAAAATCCGCTGAATGGACTAATATTTTACTGTCTGAAATGAATTTAATGAGTTCAAGACAACACCATTTCTTAATTGCTGAGTGTTGAAACCATCGCTGATAATTTTTAATGATCAGATTTTCAAATTAGGCCCAGGCAGCCATGCTGGACTGAGATCAGAATTATTTTCATTCAAGAGAAACCAGATATTATTAGAAGACTTTGGTGAAAACCCAAAAATGATATGACCATCCATTAAGGAGAATTAGTGGCAGTCATATTTGAGGTCAGATAATCACCATTTTCATCCATACCAACCAGATTATCATAACTGGTCTTCTGGTGAATATGGATGTTATGGTGGCCATACTGGATATCAAATCAGTACCATTTTTTTGTACATACTACAAGGTAGATATCTTATAAAGCCTAATGGTGAAAACCCCATACCAATATGACTTCCTCTCTGGAGGCTTTTAAGATGGCTGCCAAGTTGGCCATGTTAGACATCACATTTTCATTTAGGACCAAGTAGACATCGTATAAATTGTTTTAGTGATAACTCCAACTTGATATAAACAATATTCTTGGTTAATATCTATAACAAAGACTTCCAAGGTGGCTATCATGGTGGCCACATTGGTCTTCAGATCAGCACCATTGTCATTTAGGAATAGTTAGATGTCAGATAAAGTTGTGAAACCACCTAATTGATAATGTAATCCATTCAGGAGAAGTAAGGATAAAATGTTCAAGATAGCACATGATGTGGCCATACTGGCTGTCTGTAATGAGCCATTTTTATTTAGGATCATCTTGATGTCACAAAATGTCTTCTGGTGAAAACCTCATATTAGTAGGAGTCTGTTTCATGATGGAAAGATTTTCATGCTGAATATTAGATCAACACCATGTTCAATTATGACCAACCTGACACCATAAAAAGTCTTGCAGAGAAAACCTATGTTAATATTATGATTCATTCCAAAGGATTAATTAAACAATATTTTTAAGCTTGCTGCTGTGGTGGTCGATTTGAATGTTTGAGCAGCACCAGTTTCATTGAGGACAAACTAGACCCTGGTCTACATATATGTGTATAAATGTTTTCATGGCAATTCTGAAAGTAATAGCAATGATAATCTTGTGCTAACAGACTAAAAGACTTTTGACAACAGGCCATTTCAAAATCACCCATAGAACCATGAAGTTTAAATATTGTATATGAACATATATAAGATGAAAGCATGAAGGACAACAAATAAGTTCAGAACTACAATGCAATGTCTTTTATAAAACTCTCAATAGGCTTGACAACTGAAATGATGGCAATTCTCATGGCTTGTCTGAGACTTTGTTTTCTACTACACTTGTATAAATACATTTAGTTTTTGTTACATAAAACAGGATGGCTTGTTTGTACTTATTTTCAGGTACATTCATATTATCCAGATTTTGGAGTTTTTTTTCAGTATAATACAGTGATTTCTCATTTCAGTCAAACCATGCAGTGATTTCTCATTTCAATCAAACCATACATTGATGTTTCATTTCATTCAAACCATACAGTGATTTCTCATTTTAATCAAACCACACAGTGATTTCTCTTTCATCAAACCATACAGTGATTTATCATTTTAATCAAACCACACAGTGATTTCTCATTTCAATCAAACCATTAAGGGACTTCTCATTTCAATAAAACCATACAGGGATTTCTCATTTCAATCAAAGCATGCAGTAATTTCTTATTTCAATAAAACCAAACAGGAATTGTTCATTTCTATCAAACCAAACAGTGATTTCTCTTTTCAATCAATCCATGCAGTAATTTCTCATTTTAATCAAACCATTCAGTGATTTTTTTATTTCAAGCAAACCATGCAGTGATTTCTCATTTCAATCAAACCATACAGTGATTTCTCATTTCAATCAAGCCATACAGTGATTTCTTATTTCAATCAAACCATTCAGTGATGTTTCATTTCAATCAAACCATAGTGATTTCTCATTTTAATCAAACCACAGTGATTTCTCATTTCAATCAAACCATTCAGGGATTTCTCATTTCAATA
Organism: Venustaconcha ellipsiformis; assembly: GCA_003401595.1. Classification (NCBI taxonomy): domain Eukaryota; kingdom Metazoa; phylum Mollusca; class Bivalvia; order Unionida; family Unionidae; genus Venustaconcha; species Venustaconcha ellipsiformis. The sequence goes on along the minus strand of QKMX01346910.1, from coordinate 118,252 downwards.
AAACCATACAGGGATTTCTCATTCCAACCAAAGCATGCAGTAATTTCTTATTTCAATCAATCCATACAGGAATTTTTCATTTCTATCAAACCAAACAGTGATTTCTCATTTCAATCAAAACATTGTGATTTCTCATTTCAATCAATCCATGCAGTAACTTCTCATTTCAATCAAATCATGCAGTGATAAAACATTTTAATCAAACCATACAGTGATTTCTTATGTCAATTAAACCATAGTGATTTCTCATTTCAATAAAACCATGCAGTGATTTCATATTTCAATTACAGTGATTTCTCATTTCAATCAAACCATACAGTGATTTCTCATTT